>JBBMJM010000001.1:2427349-2441977 GCA_037832705.1 Centriscus cristatus | reverse complement strand
GGAGGTGTAAAGCTCTGGAGGTGTGGGCCAGAGCCGGAGGTTTGAAGACTAAACACCACCCGGCACTACTGGGACCATGTGATAACCGACTAATCAAAGCGAGAAGAGCCGAGCAGATAATCAATACTGTGGCCTGAGGAAGGTAAAGAGACAGGACCAGACATGATGGAGGAGGGCGAGATGTGGGGGGGGGGGGGGCACAGAAAAGCTAAAGTTTCTCTGTGCAGCTGCTCTGGCCTGCAGACAGAGGGAAACATCTGTATTAACCTCTGCATCACGAGCAGCCCACTGTGAAGAGGAATGCAAGGAGGGTGGGGAGACAACGAACAGAGGGAGTTGGGGTTTTTTTGTGTAAGAGGAATATTGGCGCTGTCGGGTTCCAAATTAAAAATATGGACCACTCTCAACCATGACACTAAATCAGGGTTCAACCGTGTGACTGCCGTGTGACACAACTGCTTCCAAGCACGCGGCCATGAGAGCGTATGCCGGTGACACAATCCTGAGCGGGCGCCCAAACCTTTATTGAATCCAAACTCACTTACCAGTTCGACATTTCTTCCACACGCTGCTCTCCATCACGGCCCTCCCGGGTTTCTATAAAGCAGCGCGAGCTGGCAGACAAATACTCCTACGGGAGCAGACCGAGGGCTGTGACCGGTGGAGGACCAGGTGGTGCCCCGTCAGGTCACCACGGCAACCCGGAGGATAATTAACCTGCTCATGCACCAACTCTCTCTCCTCTCGGATCACGGTCTCAAGTTGGTAGTTGGAAACCTGAGGAAGCTCCAGCTACGTTTAGGTAAACGAATCACATCTGCTGCTGATTAACAGCAACATAACAAATTACATGTACCCTGGTACGGCATGTTTCCTCAATAGCTTGATGACTTTTCAAATACCTCAACTTTTACAAGACTGCCTGTTTGTGGAGTCCACACTGACTTCTTTCCCTGTTAAAGCAGAGATAACTCCTATTGCTGTCAGCAAATATCACAGCTTCTCCCTCCTAAAACATCATTATTGTCATCGTCCATCTATTCATCCATCCGCTGTCGCCAAGCACTGAGCTCACACGACAGAAACACGTCCGCTCAACAGCTGGAAATACTCCCAACACTTTGTGTCCAATGGAAAGAACACTGATGTCGCTGCTTAGAATCTGTCCGCTGCAAAAAAAAACACACAGAAAAACCCACAAGATCTCACAAGAAAGCTGTAGAGTTTGTCAATACTGAAATGTGGACGAATCCTCCGTTTTTTGTTTTATTTACACATTAACGGATAGAAATCATACACGTATGTTTGAATTCAGTCCACCAGTAACCTGTGGAATTCGGAACACTCCTTGTTTGTTAGTTTATATTAACAAACTCACTAAACCTGCATTCTGGTAATGGACCCCCGAGTTAGAAGTCATCAAATTTGTGACTCAACTCCACAATCGATAATGGCGATAATGTGGCTAAACATGACATAAAAGGATCAATCAGCTTTATAACACACACACACATACACACACACACACATACACACACACACTCATGGAAAGGAATAGTGTTTCCCCTGTTCACCTAAGGCTAATAATCCACGTGAGATAAAACGACAACAGGGAAGGAAGAGATGACTAACACAACCTCTGGTTCCGTTTTCCCGTAAAACAAACAGACCAGTGAACCCTCGCACACAAACACGGGCGATGGTGATGATGGTGATGATGATGCTACTGTTTCAAACAGCCGCTTTCCTGCGAAATGGGAGGTTTACCTACGTCATCGGAACATGAGCCTGAGCATGCTCGGCCCGTGTCCCGAGTTATGCGTGAACTGAACTGAACCGGCTTAGCGACCAAAAGCCCTGGAAGCTGTGGTCTGTTCAGGAGGAAATGCCTTAATTCGGGGTGGCTGAGGGCTAATGCTGCCAGAGAGCGCTGGGAATACATACGAAAGGCCCTACAGGTGTGTAAGGACGACAGATCAGTCAAAACGAGATGGATTAGACCAGAGAACGTGGCATTAACAGAGTGTGTCACTGGCATGTCCGGCACACACCCAGTATCAGGGTGACCTGTGCTGCGGGGAGCAGCGTACATTCTGGACGGATGCTGTAAGTCATTTACACAGCTGGGCTCCTACACTGAGGTGACTCAGTGAGCGGGGTCCGTCCGCTCCTCCTGAGGGCCACACCCGCTCTAACGCACACTCTCACACCAGCTGACGACAACGTGGCTCCGCTCCCCCGGGTGTCAATCGACAGCGACCTGGGACAATCTTTTTTTTCTTCTTCTTCTTCTTTCCCCATATTACAGCGCTGCTTACAGCCATTTACGCGGCTCGTTAAAGGCTTCCTTCGCACCAACGTAAGGGCTCAAATGGGTGGTTTAGTTGGCATTCTGATGAAAATTCTTCTCATAGTATTTAGCCTGGAATAAAAAAAATGGAAAAAAAAGGAGGAAGTGGTGCATGAAAGCAGGCCTCTCAGGAAATAGTAGCCAGCCAGTGTGCAAAATCCCAATAATGTACCTTGGCACAGTAGTTGTGGAGACGAGCCAAGTTTTGAGGGACAGTTTTTAAATAAAAGCCACACTCATTTTGCTCTCAGGCAACCTAAATAAGAAAACAAACCCACAATGAGCAAATGTGGAAAGGAAGGAATTTGGAGAGGAAATCGCCAATCCATCTGATAGCCATCACCGACTTCTGTGTCCCTGACTCTCTCATGTGAGCCGCAATGAAACAGCATGCTACCCAACCTGTCTGGACAGACGCTGTTGTTGTTGTTGCTTTTGATCCAAACAATGACCTCTGGTGACACATGCAACACGTGGCACATACGCACCATGTGAAAACAAAGGAACGTGACAAACGGGCCACGAGTTCCAAAAGGACTTGATGATGAAGGTGAGACTTTCTTTACCATTAATAACAATATCTGACATATTTGCAACCCACCCTTTGTTGACTATGAATATCATCTCTGCCAAAGAATCTAACAGCATCCCAGGCACCTCTTATCTCTCCTTCCCTTTCCAAATCTTTCCAAATCTCCCCTCCTTCTTGTCAGCTTTCTGCTGCCACCGTTCCTTTTGCCGTCCTGGCGAGGCCCTTGACTTTTCAAGTCTCTGCGGTCAAATCCATCTGTGTCACAGCCTGTCGAAAATAGTCACAATGCAGCAGCTCCCACAGTAATTACACAGTGCAGCAGAGGAACCAGTGTCACCTCCCTCCCTCCTGCCAAGACGCTCCAACAATGATCTTTCCAGGGCTGAATGTAAACCTCCGACTCCAGGCGGGACGGAGCTATGCCGCTTACAAACCTTTAACTGCAACGTGCCTGTGCAGAACTTCAGCCCGTGCGCTGGGCACCGATATTTATTCCGTACATTCACACAGAGAGAGCACGCTCTGGGGGCAAGACGGAGATATGATGCTGCTGACGCTGGGATTACTCCACAGAGATGCAGTTTTAACACACAGTCATACAGGCTGGTTCCCTGTGAGCCAGCGCTGGTAGAATATCTTGCAGCATCTAACTACCAAAAAGACTGGAGATGCGACTGTGACTCACCGTCTGAGCCACTGAAACTCACTGAGCCTGACTCATCATTGACTGGCATTAATCTGTGGTCTGTCGGTGTGTACGGACTCACAGTGAAGGGAGGACCCGGTGCACTTTGATCCCACTCTGCTGTTGACTTACTCATTCTTCAGATAACACATGGTTGACATATTAGTGGCTGCCTAGTCCATCATCCACAGCTCCAGCACCTGAACATTACTGCACAGCTGTTCAGCAGAGGAGGTCCCCGGAATGTGACTCGCCTGGAGAGTCCACTGCACCTACAGTATGTCACAGAGGGGGACCTGAAAACTCACACCAGACCCAAGCTAGATGAGTCAAACAGTCCAGTAGCCTATGAATTTACCCGGCTGATTGATCTTCACAGACATGTCCACCTACTTCCTGTGATCTCTGACCTGTGTGCATGCAGGTATACAACAATCACTGGTGTCTGAGTGGAGCTCTGATTGAAAACCTGCAGCTGATAAAACTTTCAGGAATGCTAGAGAGGTGACACGCGTTTTTAGGAGGCGTTAGTTTTTGCTGTCTTTGTCATGTCCGCACGCATTTGATTCGCAATTTTTTTTTATTTTTTTTTTAAGAAAAGACGCATCCTACCTAAGTTGACAAAGCTCATGACCATGTCTGCGTCGTTCAGGAAGTTGTTGTCCTGCAGGCTCGCGATCGGCGGCCCCTGGGTGGTGAAGACGGGCTTGTAAGGATACGAGTATCTGTCCTCGTCCCCCTCCGTGGACATGGCGTTGTACAGGTCCAACATGAACATCGGGGCGGCGTTGTGCTTCCCGTGGAGGTGCGGCCGCGGCCGGTGCGGCAGCCCCAGGATCGACAGGATCTCGCGCTGCATCTCCCTGCGCTCCTGGCTCTTGAGCCGGCGGTGGATGAAGCTGGAGTGGAACTCGTTGTCCAGGGTAAAGTTGGTGAAAGCGGAGTCCGCCAGGACGCAGTAGCTCCACACCAACAGCAACGCGGGAGCCCTTCTGTCCAAGATCGGTGCCATAGCGAACAGCGCCGTGCGTAATTGCGCCCAGCTCTGAAATGTCTCCAAAGTGGATATTGAACTTTTCGCGGCTGGCAGTTCAAACACCCCAAATCAGTCACAGGGCCTCATGTTGAGGGACGTTCTCCCGAATGAAACATCAACTTAACTTAACAGTGTCCTTTTATTGATTTCGTTTGTTTCTTTCAAGGCGGATGGCGTGCGCGCGGACCTCTGTCCTCATCCACAACCTGTGGCCGACTGTGAGCGCAGCCTACAGCTGCAGAGTGGGAGCAGACTTTCACCGAGAGAGCACAAGTTCTGTGGCGGCGATGTGGGCTGGGAGGAGCAGGAGGGGGAGCGAGAGAGGGGGAGAGGGAGGGGGAGAGAGAGAGAGAGGGAGAGAGAAAGGAGTTGGCCTTGATATTTGGACAAGGGCTGGAGGCTACATGTGCAAATAAAAACGGATCAGGACAGGATTTGTATCATGATGCTTCAGTTTATGATAAAGCACGTCTCATCATTCCTTTCCCCAAAACAGAGTCTGTGTGCTTGTGTGGATCCAATACAGAATAATGTGCAAACCATGACAGCGGAGCCATACCGTTTTGTTTATGTACCAGAAAAAAAGAAGAAGGGAAGGTCTGGTGCCTCTGGTGGTGGGTATGTCAGGGCAATGTCAGGGCAGTGGCCGTGCTGCTGCTGCTCCAAGAGTCGGTGCAGGTGCACTCCTCCCTGAATGCCTGGGATCACGCTGTCGTTTGATGTCAAAGACCCGACGCGGAAGCTGCTTCAACTGCTATTTCACGCTGCATTTTTTGAAGTTATCCGAGATTTCTATTTCCACGATCCAGAGCAGGAAGTTTGTGACAAAAGGCAGTGGTGAACAGACTGCAAAGGAGGGGTGCAGATGTTCGGCAGCTGCCTCATCTTCGCCCCTCAACCCCCCCCACACACACCCCCACCCCCACCCCACTGGCCCCAGCACCTCTTAAACACCACACTTTGACTGAGAGCACTCCTGCCCCTGTCGTGTGCGACAGTCGGATGGATTGCAGACAGACACTGTTTTCATCTCAGGTGACAATAAAATGTGACTTCAAATGCCAGACAGCTTCAGCTCTGACTCCGGGGGTGTCCTCTGCTAGCTGTTAGAAGACATCCCCGCCATTTAATGTGGTTGTTCGTGTCTTTTTCCACTGACAATTCTCCACGGCTGGAAGCCCGGAAGCTTACACAACCTCACCTCATTCATTCTGTGTATGTAATCCTCTATTTGCTTTTAAATGGCCTCTCAGTAGTAGCCTATAACACGTAAACATTTCTTTCCGGTGCCTCAGATAGAATCAACTAATGGCCGCAGGTGTTTACATTACGTCAGTTTCCGACAGCGGACTTAAAGGGGTCTTGGTTTCATTTATAACTACACGTCTTCTTCTTCTCCTCTCTCTCACTTTCCTTTCATTCTCGTTCATTGTCTTCTCCCACTCCCCTGCGCTCTTACCCCTTCCTCTCCCACTGCTGTAGGGTTACTGAGGTCAAACCCCCCGGCTTCTCCTCCAACAACCCCCAGGCCTCAGCTTAGTTTGTGCCCAGAGTGGGGATGACAATCCTGGGCAGGACAAAAGGAACAGACCCCCCTTTGTTTGGGCCTCCATGGGCCTGGTGACAGTCACGGTAAACAGTGGGCACAGGCTGAGGCCAGGCTGGGTGAGCTGCACTGAGAGGCCTTTGACAGGGAGATGTAAAGCAGAGAAGCAGAGCAAACAGTCTTCAAACCCTATCCCCAACAACACTTGAAACACTCAACAGCAGTGTCACAGCCTCACAAACCATCTTCATCTGAGTACGAACAGAGGCTGGATTCATTCTGACCAGTCATCAAGTTACTCTTCAAACCAGAAAGAGCTGCTGGGATGCAGCAGGTGACATATCGACCTGGACTTTTTGGAGAAAACCAAAAAAAAAATTAAGGATACCCAATACATAATACAGTTTCTATTACTGCACTCTGTGTTAACGATACAGATTCTGTGTCACAAAGAGGTTTTTCTGGATCATTTTGACATGGAGCTGTGGGTAAAAACAGAACGCCTTCACACGAGACGACCATCGACGACATCTGAATACACCTTGTAGATACTGTGAGTGTGTAAGTAAAACATGTTCTGCTCGATTGCTTTGCTTACGGGTCTCGGTTCTGCTGGAGTTGATCCCAGCTGTCAAGTGGTGAACGTCAGGATGGATGACCAGCTCATCAGGGCCACATGACGGACAGACAACCATTCACACACAATCATCCAGAACATGAAAACTCCACATAGAAAGATCCAAGGAACTGAACCAGGGACTTTCGTACTATGAGGCAATAGTGCGAACCGCTGCACCACCATGTCGCCAGCTTACATCATGTATCATCTTCAATTTTAATGGATAAAAGTGTTCAAACGTGACATATTCATGCTCAACTTCTACTCCCTGTGAGCCTTTTAAGTGGGATTTAACCTTTACAGCCACTGAGCATTTTGCCTGAAGCAATGTAGTGCGTGCATATACACACACACACACACACACAAACATTTTGCACCATCATCTAAGAGAGCAAATGCAAACACACTCCCACCACAGTTCAACAGGTTGGAGCATGATGCTCAGCTCCAGAGGAGACCACACAGCAGGTCTGCACACCTCTGCAAACATGGGAAACGTAAGAAAGTCCTTGATTTCCTCCACGATACGGTGGTGTGCTCTCTTTCCATCTGTCTGGTTATCTCAGTTTAAGAGCTCAAAAGCACACGGTCAGAGGCCAGATTAATATTTAGTTCATGTGTTGCCTTTGAGAGCAGCAGGCAGCCGTGCTTTGAAGACCTGTGGATGCAGGGAGGTGGATGAGGTTCACAGGGGTGGGGAGGGGGCAGGGAGGTAACTACAGAAACCCATGGATGATACAGTAAAATATTTTGAGGGTAAACTGAGCCCCAAATGAAGCAGTGTGGGGTTAGAGTGCTAAGACAGAAGACAGTGGGGGCACATTTTTTCCTCTCTTGCTTGTCTGCCTGTGCTACCCGCCTTTACCTTTTTGATGCAAACCCAATGTGTGTGTGTGTGTGTGTGTGTGTGTGTGTGTGTGTGTACTGCACACACCAGCGGCCTGTAAAAACAGCCTCACCAGGTGGAGCTGAGCTATTGCAAATGTTCCCCTTCTGGTGTCTCACACTTCTTTGGGCCTCATGAACATATGAAACACAGCTGTGGGACCGGCAGTAGAAAGAAAGAGGGTGGGTAACAGCTTTGAAACCGTTTGGAGATCCCATTAAGGTTTTGGGGGTTTGATGGAATTAAAAACAAAAAGAACAATCTGGATCCAGTTTCTAATCAAGGTCTTAAATCCCTTGTCAATTATATTTCATTCAACAGTTTTAGATCTACTGCGTCCAAATTATGATCTCAAACTCAATCGCCAACATTTATTTTCAGTTTTATAACACAAATAGAAAAGCAGGCACGAGTTCCCAGTTGAATGATACCTGTTTATTTTATTGACCATTCTGCACCTTGCAGCCTTACTTGCCGTCACTTATCAGCTACTTCCCTCCGTCCGCTGTGTGCCTGACACCCGAGCGTCGGAGTCGAAATGCCAGACTACCCCTGGATCTGCTTCATAGCTCTCAGCGGCCCAACCGGACTCATCAGTCATGGTCGGTGTCGCTGCCAGTCACAGATACCGTTTTGGTTAAGCTTCCCATGGTGCCAGACTTAGTGCAGCTTATCCAGCGCAGGATGTTATCACTCAGACACACGTGTCATCGGCAAAGAGTTTGACACTGAACTGCTCTCTTCACACGGCCACAAACTTATCAGCATCCATTACTGAGGTGTGAGGGCCTGATAAAGGTCTATCCAGTTGCACGAATCTCTGAGAAGAGGTCTCGTTTCCATTCCCGTCACTGCGGCAACAGGCCTAACCCCTTTGACTCTTGCTCCCATCCGTCCGTGAGGCCGTGTTGGTCTGTCAATCGGAGAGGACCTTGGGTGATCAGTCAGCTCCTCTTTAGCGGATACTGGTCTGACGAGCCATTAGAGTGGAGGCGGCATTGGCAGACTGGCCCAGGCCGAAAGTTGATGAGAAACAGAGGAGCCTGGGGAAGAAACTGGGAGGGGGTGCAGGAGGTGGATGTGCTGGAGTATGTGGATTGTGAATGGAGGCAGCTCTGTTTTCTATTTGTGAGGATTAGGTTGACAGATCTGTATTTAGTTTCTTTGGGCCTCTAGCTGCAGCTAATCCCCCTCACCTGCAGCGAGTGCCCCCCCCCTTCTCTTTCCTCTGACCCTGCAGCCCCGTACTTCCCCCATGCAACCCACATCACCGCCCCCCAAACCCCTTCTTGTGCCCAGTACAAACACTCATCCCGAGACAAGCACATGACTCGTTGCACTCTGTCTCCTCAGGTTAGGGCCTCACACTCCACACAAATCTCTCCCGGGCCAAAGAAACAGCGGGGTCCCGGCCTTTCTGGAACAGAAGAAAACGGACCCCCGGAATCTGTGGTCTTTGACGTATAAAGATTTTTTTCAGCTTGGGTGAGAGGTTGTCCCTCATCACTTAGAGATAGCAATTACTCAGAAATTAAGAGCTATTACAGCGGAAGCAGCTTGTCAAAGCCACTCAGGGGAAAAGAGTGCGTTTGGTAAAGCTGCACATTAGGAAATATTCAGGGTCAGGTCGAGGGCACAGGCCTCTCCTTTTTAGATCTTGGCTCCCCCACACTCTGACCAGCCCTTCACACTGTGAAGGACGGACTGCAGTGCCTCCACAAACACACACAGCAGGCCTGCCAGCAGTTCTGGAAGGTGGGGACTCACTATGACCTAATAGTTGTAGAATCTTTGCACATTTAACTGCTTTCACGGTAAAGTGACGTGACTTCAAGAGGACAGACCAATGTTACACAAAGCTTGTTAATCAAGCACTCTGAGAGATTTCCTCCAGGCTTCGTTCACAGTCAATGTATTTTTAGTGTTGGCACATCTGTAAATAAGCAGCAATTAACTGTGTGATTAGCAAAGTGAAGCTCTTAAAACACATCATTTCACAGCTTTCGCACCCTTGCACACAACCATTATCAAATTTATATTTAAAAATCACTTGCACATGTCTTTCGGATTTAATATACATTTAGTCCCTTTGGGTCTCAAACTGCAGCCAATTACCCCGTGACCACTCATCCATCCTGCTGAGGAAAAACAGAAACACATACAGTGGACACGCCTTTGGACAAGTAGCAGCAAGCTCACTTAAAGGATCCTGTTACAAAGTGCCAGAGACGGTGCTAACGGGGATTTTTTTGGAACACCACCAGCATAGACTTACTACCTTTCTGCAATGAGGTGTTTACTGGCCCACACACATTCACAGCCCTTATTAATGGACAAAACTTGCAAATGCGCACTGACCTTTGATGTAAAGAGGAAGACTGTTGGCTCCTTGAAGTCAGTCCCAGTGGCTACGCAGATGTCAGGACATTGATCACTTCATCTGGGATTTCTGCACCTTCAGCCCGATGACAAAAACAACAATGTGGGGGAAATGCTTGCAATGCTTTTGTTATATGGAACGTACAAGCAGAATAATTGACTGCAGATGTCCGGGACAATGTCAAATGTCAAACACGGAATCAAATGAAAAAATATCCTTAGTGTTGCAGAGACATGAAATACTCAAGTTCTACTATAAATGGAAAGCAATAACCCATGTAAAATTGTGTATTGTCACAAATGAAATAAATTGTCTGAAACCTTAAACCTTATATCAAATAGGTTAACTAAAAGTAGCACAGATTCCATCTGTCTCTGTGTAAGGTTTTGAACGACAATAATAAAGTCAGGATGTTTTCTCGTTTTTTTTACAGTGAGCAACATGAACTTTCCATTAATGTTTTCCTCACTCGTCTGGTGTGTCAAAGGGCAGAGGGGAAGAAGAAGAGGCACATTTCCGCGGGAAGAACAAGACAGTTTGAACACGATGGGATCCCGGACGTCAAACCGGTTCAGTGAAATCGACAAGCTTCGAGTTCAGCTGTTGAGCAGCATTTCAGTAGCGACAGATGACAGACGGCGTGTACACGAAGAACTAAGCACGTAAATTCTAGAGACCTTAACTCCTGCTGACAGCTAACGTGAACCGATTAGCTAGCGCTAGCTAACAGTTACAGCCGCAACAGAAAACACCTCCAGTTGAATCTTAAATGCGACCATCGGCTTTGCGCAGTTAACTTTCTTATTAAGTTGGTCAGTAGGGACTTATTTGTTCAGCCTGGAGAGGACTGGTTGAATTGTTAGCATCACAAACTAGCTTGTTAGCTAAAGCAACATAGCTAACAAACTAATTGCGGTTAACTTTGTGAAACAAGGAAGTCACCTCCTATGAACAAACATTAATGCCACTTTGGTCATCGTTTACAGCTTGCGACTTGTTTTTTATTACTGAACTTTAATTCTGTGGATTGTGGCTCTTTACTTAGGAATACTTTAAATTTTGGCTGGTTAATGAGTATTGCGCACATTCTTCTTCGTTGGTGTATAGCGGCAAATGCATCCACAGTTATAGTAGTGCCTCCTTCCGGCAATTCCTGGTACTTACATTATTTCTATTCTCGTGCATTTAAATAGCTTTGTCGTTTCAAGAGTTAAACAACCAATTTTCCCACCTGCTCACTTCCACTGAACTCCAGAATGTCCGTCATGTCTGTTCCTGTCATTCCTGCCTGTCTCAGTACCTCCAGCATGGTCTTTTTTTCCCCCCACCTCATATTTATACAAAATAACTGGTCAGTCATTATCTCTGCAGTATATTGTCACCCTCACTGCACTTTTATTTCCAGGACCGAAATTCTGACCCGCATAGAAAATGTGATCCTGGAAATAGTGAACAGTGTGTCCAGGGATGAGGCCCCTGTACTGGTGCTGCCCAACAGATCCAGCTGGGCGAATGTCAGGTACCTGTTTTCCACCATGAGCACGGCAGTTATTTCAGGCACGGCCTGTGTGTTATCACTGCAATCTGTCTGACCTTTTAAAGATAAACTCCCTGAAACTGTGTTTTGGAAATCAATCAATAAACATTTACCTACATTGTTGTTTTTTCTGTGGGAGGTCGGGCCACACAGATTGCTGTTTAATATCCTCAAAGAGGAAAAACACACTTCACCGCTGTCTGGATTTATATACAGGGTTGTTTAAAAAAAAGACGTAAGAGTTAGCCGGGTACTCGGATGGAAAATTATGTAAGTCACAGAGATGAACGTTGGACTAACTTGTTGTTGCTTTAAGATGTGAGATTGTTACAAGCTGAACTGACTGGATCAAACCGTTCTGCAGAAGACAAATTCAGACTCGATCCTTTCAGACGCTCACAGACTGAAATGCCAAAGGTTTCACAGACGAATTAGAGAGGCAGGGTACGGCCTACTGACAGGTAGCCCCCCCGGGGAGGGGTGGGGGGTCGGGAATTTTTGGTGGCTAACATCTGGTGAAGTTTCAAAGCTGTTTTAAGTATATAAAGTGAAATCTGACATCTGTGAAAGTCTTTAATGGTGTTCCTTCTGTTCTTGTTCATCCTCTTTCATTAAGTTTTGACAGTGCCATCGGGCTTCACATGACTTCAATGAGTTGTGTTACCACCATTAGGAGCAACTCTCCCTCGACTGTCACTAAATTTGGTGAGAACATACGTCGTTTTTCTATATACACAACCGATGTCTGGCGTTCCTTTCTTTAACAAACCCTTTAGAGTGGTTAAACTCATGCGTCTTTCATTTCTATTCATTGTGAACACATGCACTCACCACCAGGACAAAAGTGGACTGGCAGAGACAGAACACATCTAAACAGACTTTCGGGGATAAATAAAAACAGAATATGTGGCGTGTGTTGTGTGTGTGTGTGTGTGTTTTGCTGCAGTCCTTAAACAGATGTGATCTAACATCCATGACTTTGTGAACGCTTAAGTTTTGCGTTTTTTTTTTTTCCCTGTTTCAAGGACAAATTCTCAAGATTCTTTCGATCATTTACAGACTTGTACAGAGCAACTCGTACGCTACAAAAAGGTTTTGGCACATTCACATTTCAAACAGCCAGATCACACTCATCCTCTGCAAAGAGGCAAATTGATGAATCGTTTCTTTGGTTTGTTTTTTTCTTCCCCCACAGGGACATCTATTACAACCATACACAGCTGTTTGGGTCGCAGACAACAGTTGATAATATAGTGGATGATGTCTCCTGCATGTTAAAGGTTCCTCGCAGATCACTGAGGGTGGTACGTGTCCCAGACACGACACTTAAGTTAAAGGTTGTAAAATTCCATAAGTTCAATACGACATGTTTAGATAACATCAATGAACAGTGGTTGTAAGGAAAGATTTTTTTACATCATCAGCTGGCGACATCCAAGGGTCTCATCTCTGGTGACCTGCGTTACATGGAGGAGGACGGCACAAGAGTCGACTGCCACTCGAGCGCTGCCGTGAGTTCCACGACCGATCGGTATCAACTCGACAACTGATGTAGCTGCACTCAAACACGTTCGAGAAGTGTCCTGACACATTCTGGGAGAGACTTTGGTCTGTTTGCTGTGTTTCTCGTCTACGTTGTTTTCCGCTTTGCAGACGAGATTAATCGGAGCCAACAGTACCATGAATATCCTCACCTCGTCCAGGAGCCTGTGGGTTTATTTTAGACCACCGGTTGGTTTGGCAGGAGCGTCTCCAGCACATACAACACTCAGGGAGACCACGTTTGGAGCAGAGGCTGGATGCAGCGCGCACCCTTTTCCACCTTCTCCCCTCCGACGCAATACAAAATTTGAAATGGCCTTGAAATCTGATTAGTGCGGTGAAAGTATGTTGAACCTGAAATCACAGACGGGTGGAAAGGAGCTGCTCAGAGGAGGTCTGAGCTCTATGAGTTTAATTCTAGTTGAATATGTGACTGGAACCGAACCAGCAGTGGTGGCACCAGGTTTACTGAACCTCTTTTAACATTCCTGTTGGTTTTTTTAGGCCGTTGCGGTTTCATCAAACATCGGTGGCATCAGAAGTATCCTTGATCCTTTGCAGGAACATTTTACAAACGTACACAGGTCCAGAGTCTGTTTTTATGAATCATTTTTGTTGTGGTCGTTTTCCTTTGACCACCTTCAGATATTGCATCATCTGCTAAGTTTGTCTTGATAGTGGAGAAGGACGCGACGTTTCAGAGGCTGCTGGACGACGACTTCTGCACCAAGCTCTCTCCGTGCATCTTGATCACAGTGATGCTCTTCCCAGTCATTGTCGTGCCGCCGTCTCGCAGCAGGGGGCAGTATTCTGTGTTGTCTGTGTGCTGCAGGGTAAAGGCGTGCCAGATGTGAACACGCGGCTGATGGTGAGAAAGCTCTGGGACGTGTTGCATATCCCCACCTTCGCCCTGGTGGATGCCGACCCCCACGGTACAAAGATACCGTACACACCGTGACTGCTTCCTCCCGCTTAACGCACCGTGTTCCACTAAACCCGCAGATGTTCGCACCTGTCCGCTACGTCATGCTGCCTGAGCAGGGCTGTTATTTCCATCGGTGTAATCTCATCCAGACAGGACGGCTCAGTTTCAATTAGGCTCCATACCTCTCCTCTTCCCGTTGCGTGGCGAGACACATATGTAATGGTTTACTTTGTTCTGAGCTCCGTTACACATCTCAGAGGATAATTGCTCTGGTATGTCAGTGATTGCAGTGTGTGTCTCAGTCTCTCCCTCTGATTTTCCCAGGCATCGAGATCATGTGTATCTACAAGTACGGATCAGTGGTGAGTCCCACCGCCATGCCAGTCACTCCTGTGTGTGTTACCCATTGTGGCGCGCTCGGTGTCTCTCTCTTAGCAGTGTGTCATTATGTCTGGCTGTAAGTAGAGTAAATCTACCCGGAATATTTGAACTGACATTTGCGTGATCTCCCGCGTGTTCGTGAATTTGTCATCGTGGACACGTGTCGGACATGACCGCATTTTGTATGTGATGACGGTGTGTGTGTGTGT
>JBBMJM010000001.1:2384413-2400242 GCA_037832705.1 Centriscus cristatus | reverse complement strand
GTGCATGCACATAACTTAAACGTCGTCCATTGTACTTGTAACATGTAAAGCGAATAAAACCAGCACATCTTACTTTTAATGTTAAAGTGAAAACCCTAATCGTATCTAATAGAATCTAATGCTAAACTAGACCCATCATGTTCAGGAACATGGTCAGTAAACGGACAGTAAATAGATCAATATTCCAGCTGAGACTTAGTTTTACCTCTAGATCAGCAGATGTCAAGGAAAATAATGAACAAGTACAACGTTTAAAATATGAGTCTGCACAATTAATTATCAGTGAAACCACCTTTTTGGCTTTTTGGACACATCTATTCGTCAGATTCTTCCAGAACTACGAGGCTTAACAACAACAGGTTTCCGTCCGATATGACTAAATACATTTGTTATACAACCACGAAGCTCCAGAGGCTCGTTCATCAGATGAAGACATCCCGTTCTCTCTCTCTCTCTCTCTGACACTTTATGTGCCCACACAGACACAAGCTGCCACAAACATACTGTCCCCTAATGCCCCCGTGCCGTTCCATGCCGGTCGGGGTGGCGGTGGGCACAGGGAGGAAAAAAACACCTCTGCATCCATCTCTGTGGCCAGCCTTGGGCCGACGAGACTCCACTGGAGTGTACTGTGATTTGACAAGGCCAGTGACGAGAGGCACTGTAAATATCCGCCTGTCATGTGACTCACTTCATGGCCGCGAGGAACCAACGAAAGGTCAATGTTTCCTGATGCCATTGCCAGCAACTAAATTAAGTGACTTCATCTCTTGCGCATGCATCTGTCCCATTTTTAGGAGATGGATACGTGGGAGAAGCCGCGTCGCTCCGTTCGAAGGGAGCCAGTGATCGTTCGACATTTCTAGCAGAACATGGGTTACATGGGTCTACAAAAAGCTGATATGTGCACTCGCGGTGCACACACATGCCATGTCAGGCATCTTACACGCGCTCACACAACCTCTGGGTTTGTCATCATGCATGTCACGTACGACAGTGACAGCAAGGTGCTAACATGTCTCCGAAGCATCTCTCCAAAGAGGAATTGCAGGCTGCGGTCCAGTGTAAAAGGTTAAACAGCGTCATTAAGCCTCGTCTGTCCTTACATGCACGAAACACACTGGAATGTTACTGCCTGACATCCATGGTGCGGTGGAGCATTGTGTCTATTCCATACACATTCATAACGACAATAATCATAAAATTAGGAACTGAGATTGTGACAAAGCATTTGTAATTGAGTTCAATCTATTCCTTCTTCTTTTATTACTTTTTTCTTATTGCGTCATTCATTTATCATGTTATCATATTGTGCAGCAGTGTGGAAGCCTTTGATAACTTTGTGCTGTATTATACTGCTTAGAAGTCACACTACTTTTGTAGTAGTAATAACTTTGACGGACTTAAACCTTCTGTTGACTGTTAATGATTCCCGTTCTGGTTCTAATATCCTGCTTCGTGAGCTGCATCCGAACTGAACCTGACTTATCTTAAAGGCTCCGGAACTCGTGGGAACACTGAGGGGTGAGCCGATCTCTGTCTCTGTTAAACATTCTGGTGCAAGCACATCAAACCCTTCTATCACAGAGCTACCGATTCTCCCAGTGCTTGACTGTGTCACGTGCAAATGAACCGAGTCCAGACTTCCCACAGACTCCAATTGACACGCCTTTTATGTAAAGTTCATGTTTAGTTTGACTTTGTATACCTTGTTACAGGATACTCACTCAGGATCATGGCTGCTGGGTCCAGAGTGTGGTAACAGAGGGGATTGCATCACACAAAAGCAACAACTCAACAACAACGAAAAGTTGCGATTGGCCTTAGGTCAGGTTAGGTTGAACACCATGGTCACATGTCACTCAGGAATTGTCTGGCTGAAATGCTTCATCCATGGATCGGTACACCCCTGGTATCCATGATAGACTGTAACACTCAGCTCATCCGTTGTCCACAGATCTCACGTGACATGTAGGATGTAAGTTATTGAGCTTAAGCACAAGAAATAAGCGGATGAGCAGCTGAAACGTCGGAGACATTTGGTCTCTTTCCCCGTATTCCAAGGTTTCAAAGAAAAGACTCGTCGATAAAACAATGTGAGCGGCTGCAGGTTCTTCACGATATGTTGATATAGACATTTGAATTTCAATGAAAGGGGACTTTTCAGTCAGTAGGGATGAGATGTGGGGAATGAAGGGAGACGAGGGGTGCATCAGCAGCATCGCCAAATACTACGGAGCTATGACACGGACCTCTTAAACGCAAGCTTTGACTGAAGCCTGCAATCCTTTGGAACCACACTGCCCCTACTAATCCCCTCCATTCAACCGCATCACTATGGAAACTGACGGGATGTCTCACCCTTGCTGCCTAACTTGCACCACGCAGCCAAGTCTGCCACTGACATGGACGTCGTGCAGCCAAAACGCCGACTGATCGCTGTTCCAGCACGTGCCACGTCTGCTTGCTGTGAAAATTATTGGCTGGCACACTAATGCAAAAATATCAGGTTGCACTGTAATGTGTTTTAAAGTCCGGGAGACAGCTCTGGAAGGGGCAATCTCTGCATTACGGGCTGAAAGCTCTGCGACTGCAAAGCACTTTAACCTTTTAGAGGAAAACTTGGCTGCACGGGCGAGGAGGTGGACTGGGCAAATTTTCATATTCTGGCTACCTATTATTCCCTCACATATCCTCTGGCAAAAATTGCAGGAGAACATTTGTCATGGTTTTAAAAGGTTTATCAGCTTCAAAGCTGAAGAAGCTGGTCGCGCAACCCGTCGGAGAGACCACGCAATCCTTCCAGCACGGGTGTGAGCATATGGACAAAATTCTCCAGCTAAGCTCCCAATTCAGAGCTTTCACATAAAGCTCGGCGAGGCACATTTGCATTTTGCCACTGACGTCAGCTTTAATCCGCCCCAAACCACTTTCTTCAACACATCCTGGAGAAACGCCTCGATAATTGCTAATTACAGGAGAACGACGTCGTATCATAATCGCCATCAGCCTGGTCAGCGCTAACACTGATAGCCTGAGATAAGTTGGATTCGGCCGCGTGGACGGCCCGCAGAGCCCACAGGTACCCACAGCGTAAATGTAGGCGAGAGTAAATTAACGCTGAACCACACGCATCTTCAGAAAGGCAACCTCATCACACACACATTCATCTTGCTTGCTGCTGTCATCTTGCATCTTTTCATAAAAATGCCAAAAGCATGCCCACGACAGGAATTACCTGCCTGGGTGCGTTTTCGTCTCAAAGTTGACCCTAATGGCTCCGCTTCTCATTGCGTAGTGTTTAATTAGATGTTCCGCTCAAATGGAAGCACTTTTCCTGATAACTACTAAGGGTAACCTATTTGGCCAATTAGAAAAACAAAAACGAATGTTTAAATATTTTTATTTCTCAATTGAAAATTCAGGGCAGTTTGCTATGAGAAATAAATTAACAGTTAATTAACAGTTATGTATTGCCTGTTTACGTCTCACCTACGCAGAAGGGAAATCAGTATTTTTGAGACACACCAGCAAACACTGAATTAGGAAATAAATAAATTATAACTGTATAAACTGTATAAATCATTCATGGCCCATTTGCTCTTACAGATTTACATCTCGCAGTGCAACAATCAACACTGCTGTAACATTTATGAGGATGTGCTAAGACCAACACATTTGTTATAGAGCTGGATGTTGGATTTGGTCCCAGAAGGAATCCGTGCAGACGCGTTTGACCAAATCAAATATGGCAGCTTCTCATTCACAAAACATAGGAAAATAAACACAGACGTTCTAAATAACTGGGCAGAGGTGCAATAAATACCACATATGACCTGCATTTTTTTTTATAGAATTTGTTAATTTGTGAGTTGGAATTTATGTCACAGACATGTTCAGTAATAGCATCACTAGATACTACTTGATAAATACAGTTACTTAATGGGTTATCACAGTTCCAAATGAGTCAGATGTGGCCTTAAATTAAATTTTGTTTCCTTTCCTAGTCATAAATGTAGAAAAAAAAACTGCTAACCACCATCTAATAGTGCTATTTGCTAACCGCTAGCTACTAACTGCTAGCTACTCGCTACCAACTACTGAATGCTAACTGTTAGCTATCAGCTACTACCTGTTAGCAACACCCCATACCAGTGTAGGCGCTAGCTCGGTTATCACACTTCTAATTGTGATTTAAATACGTCAAATTAAAAATACATTTTTAAAAAAGTATCTGAAAGTGATTACAGACATTAAACCCTGTTGAGATTCAAAGAAAATCCTTGATAACGACTGCTGCTCTTTGCTTCTTTTGACACAAAAGAACATTTCACATACCAGACAGTGTCCTGTCAGTCTTGTGATTCAGCAGTTCTGAGGACACATTGGTGAACATGGCTTATATTTTCAAATGTATGATTGAGAATGGTACAGGAGGCGGGGTGAATCATTGATTACTGGTCCGTTAAATGAAAACAGTAGTGTACGATAACGGTTCTTGTTTTCCAACGTTTATTGTAATTGAACTAAAATGTTCACCTCGTGGAAGCAGTTCAGTCAGTCAATAGTCCACATATTTTATATCATGTTTATCATTTTTATTCCTAGAATTCACGCAGATGTGAAGTTCTAAGATTATTCATTTCACAGGCCCTAATAATATTTCACATGCATTTGTTGGATGCTGCGTGTTTCTGCGTTGTCTAGATGTGGTTTTTAACCCTCAGAAGCCTAATCTGTGTCATTAATGGACTTTTGTAGA
Source organism: Centriscus cristatus (assembly GCA_037832705.1). Lineage (NCBI taxonomy): Eukaryota > Metazoa > Chordata > Actinopteri > Syngnathiformes > Centriscidae > Centriscus > Centriscus cristatus. Next base: position 2,395,480 of record JBBMJM010000001.1, on the reverse strand, counting down.
AGTTAATTAACCATTTTCTATGATAGCTGCAGAGAAATCCCAGTAGAGAGCTGTATAAGGAGGGAGAGACGGAGAGCGATTATGCTGTTGCCTAGCAACACATGTACAAAATTTGAAGCGATTTAGTGCCCCCATACTGGTTATCATGGAGGTCATATGTTTACTAAATCCACACCGTGTGCTGGCTGTCACACTGCACAGACAACAGCAGTACCTGCTCGCTGCACGTCTCATGCATCGGTGCCAAACACGTCGAAGCTGCATTTGTCTAATTCGGCGGATTTGTGGAAACTGCATTTCTTTGGAAACGGTGGCAGAAGCTACATCAGAATCCCAACATGAGGGGGAAAAGCTCATCTTCTCTTTGCATACAATCCCCTTCACGAGAGTAAAAAAAAAAAACAAAAAAAAAACAAGAGGCGAAACAGAGCATGCTCCAGAAATTTGGCAGATGATTCACTCAATATTCCTGAAATACCATTGGCCAGCCACCTCAGTGAGTCCAGCATCCCACAATACCTCAGTATGCATGAAAAATAATGCCGGGCAAAAGCTATATATTATTTGAAGAAAGCAGAAGAAAAAAAAGTCCTCTCAACTTGTTTTTTTTTTTTTTCTTTTTCCTGCTTGTACAGTGAGTGCGTGTGTGCGTGCATGTGTGTGAGAGAGTGCGAGAGAGAGTGAAAGAGAAAGGAGGCATACAAAGAGAGAGGGAGAAAAAAAGAGGTGAGCTGCTGAGACACTCACTTCACAGCAATTTAGGTCACGCTAAACAAACGCTACGCTGAAGACGCGCAGACAAACAAGAGCATGTTGTCCCCTACGTCGATCCCAACGCACTGCCTTCAGATAAAAGCAGCCCTGACGAGCACGTGCAGGCGTGAGGTAAAGCGTGTTCTGCAGCCATGCAGGACTTCCCCTGTGAATTATGCGTATCCCAATCCCCCCATATCATGAGGACACAAGTGGGACACGGCAGCGCTCTGATACGACGCGTTCAGGAATAACGTACAGCAGCAGTCACAAGCCGATGAAAACAAGGAGCGAAGAGGCCTGGAGGAGTGTAACTCCTGTGGGATTAGCTAATAGGACATGTTTATATTCTAAACACCCTGTTGAAGGCCGCTGTGCTGTTTTATAGAGGGTTTTTTTCTTTCAGAACAATTATGTTCCAGTGATTAGCGTTACATTTATGCACGCTGAAACGGCCGCCTCTATTTACGTTACGTAACATTTGCTCTCCGGATGGATTAGCCAAATCAACGTCAGGAGAGAAGCGGTAGAAGTAACTTTATCCGCTGGATGTGCTCTCGTATGAGCAAATGCTGAGACGTCAAATGTTCTCGTTGTACATTGTCGGCAGTCGCCAGGTTGACTGGCGTGTTTGCAGTCAAAAAAACACCATGGCGGACACAATTCCGAGCAGGGAAAAACAAGTTTGCGACAATATGAATAAAATATGGGAATTGCTTTTGATTAGCATACTAATGACAAATGATCATGCTAATTAGCTCATTTGTGGCCTCCAACCGCAGACGGCAGCTGAGTCCATGAAAAATGTGAAATGAGAATTTAGCGACTGTATTTATTGGATATTGAATCTTAAATGTTTACTTTGTGTTTATTTTTTTTATATATTATTGATGCGTGACATTTTCTGACACTGGATTGGACAGCTGTGGCCATTTCTATGTTTCTATGTGGCAGTGGAGTGAGACTGTTTTCTGTGATTTGAAATGATTGTGAAAGACGTAAAAGACCATTAATTTATCTCCTATCAAGATAGAAACATGAGATAAACTGTTGTTGTGAACTGGTGCTAATGACCAACGAAACCTGGTTATCAACCCAACAGGGTTGTTAAACATCTGGATCATCAATCCACAGTTTTCATCCTTAAAATCATCGTAATATAAATTTCCTGGGATACAAACGACACCGCGGCTGCATTCAATTCAAAGGGCGACAAGGTGTTAAAGGGCAGAAAATGATCAGAAACTAATAACTGACCTCTTGATTTAACAGGCAATGGGGCGGCAAGGAGGGCCAACGCTCTGGGAAAGAATCTCAAGATAGCAAATGTGGGCCTAATGGAGCAGGTAGAGCATTTACACACATCCACACACCGGGGTCCTGATGAAATTAAGAGCTCATAGCAGCTGGTGAAAAGGCCAGTGAGCGGAAATCAAAGCCACACTGGGGTTCAGGGGTCAGCTGGTGGAGCGTGCGTGTCACCAGCCTACTGGACACGCCTGCCTGCCCCATCAGCAGGTGTATAAATATGTGTCATGTTTCACACTGGATGTCTGCAGGGACCGCAACCCAGATGGGATTTTAAATGCTGCGTTTCATGTGGTATCATTTAGTAGGTTAGTTCACCCCTCATTGGTTTTGCCATCTGGTGCCCTGTGAGCCTGTGGAAGGAACACAGTGGAGTCAGAACGCTCCTGAGCTCTGTGCCAGAGCTGCTCTGGCCACAAGGTGCCTCCTCCACCTCAGGAAAGATGGTCACACTGATAATAATGGTCATAAAAATTAAAAAAAAAAAAAAGAGTGCATCAGCATGTTGTGCTTATCAGCAGGAAATGTAAATGACAGTTAGAAGACAGAAGACATAGAAGCATCAGATAAGAAGACAGAGTTCCAACAGATGCTCAGAGAGGGCGTGGGGGGGGCTGGGACTTGCGTGCGTAATATTTGAAGTTATCAAACAAGTGGGCCCGGCTGACATTCACTTACCGGACCAGGAATCTTGTTCCTGAGCTTGACTTTCCTGGAGAAAAGAAAAGGAAACAGAAGGAGGAAGATGAATAAATCCTGGATCCTGTTAAAAAGTGCCCCCCCACACACACACACATACGTGTCTTTACGCATGTTTCCTTTTCTTCCGCTATAAATTGTGAATGAGCTCATTCCACGAGTTTATTCCTCTGATATCCTCCCCTCATTGGCGGAGGACGATTAGACAGGCAGCACGTTCCCTCCCCATCACACTTTGCAGACAGCCTCGCGCCGACCTAATAATGATGCTTACATTTCCTCCATATGGATTCATTTCACACACGCGCGCACGCGCGCACACACACGCATTACATTCTCATGCTGCACGGGAGGAGGATGGGGGTGATTTTTACGAGGGGAGGGTGGTACGAGGGGAGGGGGGGCACAATGACATTTTGCATCAACATGAAATAAACATTCCCACTTCCAAAGGTACCCCCCTCTCTCTTTTTTTCATCTTTTGGTGCAACTTGGCTGGTAAAACGACACAAATGCTGTTGTAAGTGTTTGAAAACGGCGAAAAAAGACGAAAAGAATGTGAAATATTACAAGGAGAGAAAAAAAAAGGCTGCGAGTGCGATGCCAGAGCAGCCTATAGAAGATGAGGAGGGTGGAGGGGGGGCGACTTTGAGATGACATTGAGGCTGTGAGGATGGGAGTTGAGTCTCTGGTTGTTGATGTTAGACAGTCGCACAAGGCGAAGCGGCTGCTGGCCGTGTTGATTCAGCCTCCTCCTCCTCTTCCTCCTCCTCCTCCTCTTCCTCCTCCTGGTCTCCAGCACTGCTCCCCGCTGGACAGCTCCCGCTTGGACACCTCGAACGCTGCATGGTCCCTCTAAGTCTTTTAATGGACGTAAAATCTATTTATGTTCCAGGAAATATTGGGAGTTTACAACTTCGCCCACAGGAGGAATCTACGGATACCTCGTTTCGACATTTGTGGCAGAAGGCAGCGAGTCCTCGGCGGCGCAGATCACACATTCATTGTGAGTAAACCAGCTCCTTAATTCTGTGCGTGTGTGTGAGTGTGTGCGTGTGTGTGTGTGTGTGTGTGTTGACCCCAAAAATACACAACTCTTCTCTTGCATCCCCCGACTGCTCTCTTTAACCGTCACGGTGAAAGTGAACAATGCCAATATGTTGCTGGGGTCAGTGCGATGGCTGCATAATGAGCTGAGCACCGACGAGCTACAGCCAATTAAATGAGGAATTGATTGCTGTCGTCTCGCCTGCTGCCTGGTGCAGACGTGCAGACGGATTCTTGAGGCTGTGGTGAAGCGCCAGCTCGTCGGCTGATCGCGGGCAGGAGCGCGCTGGGGTTCTGTGCAGCCGGACGCGTAAAGCTTTTACGCATCGGCCATCCCTTTGTCTCCGCTGTGCGTCTCTGTGTTCCAGTTTGTTTGAGACCTCTCTGCGTGGAATCCTGCATGTGGGTAAAACTGTTGGTGGAATCTGCAGGTGGTAATTGGCGGACACGGCTTCCTTATGCTTAATTCTCATAGGCTATTTGTGTTCGCTGCTGCGCGTCCCGCGCTTTAAAGCGTCTCATGTTTTGGATCCGATTATCTTGAAGTTTAATCATCTTTTCCTCGATCCGAGAATTGCTATTACCTTTTTGGGGGGGTTATTCTCTAGCAGACTTTGTTTAGCCTCTCTTGTGTGCAATGATTTGGCTTTGACTGCGGCTAATTTACGTGCAATCTGTCCAGTTGTGACGGATCCATCGTGTTAAAAAAACATGATACATGTTTTATTTTTATATATTTGATATATTATATGTGCGTGTATGTATATATGTATGTATTCTGAGGAGATTTTGTCAGTGCGCCAAATGTCCACGAGCTGCTCCAGTCTGCGTTTTTTTTTTTTCAAATGCGCAATTTTCAGATAAAAGCAGCGTGTGTTTCCATTTCATTTCTGCATCTGACGCGCAATGAATGAATGAATGTAGTGCAAAAAAAATGTCCACATTGATAGGCTCTCACACACACTAACACACACAAACACACGCACGCACGCACGCAGCCCTCGCTGAACATCAGACCAACTGCTCTATTCACGGTTCCAGGTTAACGGCGACTGACGAGCCGTGTGCGCAGACATTCGGTGCAAAGGTTAGGTCGGTAAGCCGCGAAGCTGCTGTCTACGTGGACCGGTGCTGAAGCCTCCCGTCCGACTGCCAGGACCTCTGCCAAACCCAGAGACATGGCGACGAACGGCACCAAGACGGATGGACAAGTCACAGAACTGAACGAAGTGGCCACGAACAACGAGAAGCCCAAGTCTCTGGACGTGAAGGGCGAGAAGAAGAAGAAGGATTTGCCTGATAGAGAAACATGGGCGGGAAAATTTGATTTCCTCCTGTCGTGCGTGGGTTACGCAATTGGACTGGGGAACGTGTGGAGATTTCCTTATCTGTGTGGCAAAAATGGTGGAGGTAAACATGACTTTCACAGTTGATCCGACCACACACGGGTGTGCAGGGTGTTGTTTTCCGTGTGTAACCTCATCCACTCTCCATCTCCATCCAGGGGCCTTCTTGATTCCCTATTTTTTGACCCTCATATTCGCTGGCGTCCCCTTGTTCCTGCTGGAATGCTCTCTGGGTCAGTACACGTCCATCGGAGGACTTGGCGTGTGGAAACTGGCTCCTGTGTTTAAAGGTATAAACACATCGAATGGGTCTTGACATTCCGCTGCTGCGTTATACGACACTGATCCTTTGTGTTCGGTAGGTGTGGGCCTGGCAGCAGCCGTCCTCTCTTTCTGGCTTAACATTTACTACATTGTAATCATTGCCTGGGCCATTTACTACCTGTACAACTCCTTCACTGCTGTGAGTATGAAACATTGCCCTGCTAGAAATCAAATAAAGCCCAACTCAGCATGAAGTCACGGTTGTTATGTCATCAAATTGGAAGACGGCTGAAGATGGCATCTGTGTTTACGAAGGAGATGGGGGGGGATAACGTCTGTTTTTTTTGGGGTTTTTTTTTTGTTTTTTTCTCCAGAACCTTCCATGGAGCTCATGTAACAATCCATGGAACACGGACAAATGCTACACAAACTACTCCATCGCAGACACGGCCAACCTCACCAGTGCGGTGATGGAGTTCTGGGAGTAAGATACTGATCTCACGAGCGTTACAAACATGTAGAAAAGTGACCGGCAGACGGCACATCAGCTCTCCTCGCGTCTCATTGTCGCCCGCTCTGACTTGCAGGCGCAATGTGCATGAGATGACCGATGGCTTGGAAAATCCAGGCCAGATTCGAGTGCCACTGGCAATAACGCTGGCCATCGCTTGGGTCCTCGTGTACTTCTGCATCTGGAAAGGAGTCGGCTGGACTGGGAAGGTAAGATTGGGGGTTCCAAGACATCGTAGGCTGAACCGACTCCCAACCAGGAGGGATTGCAATATGAATCAGTCATTTAGCTTCCAGTCAGTTTTGTCCAAATCGATTTCAAACTAAGAGAAGAGACATCAAACGCTGGTGCTCGCTAATCCCACTCTGTCTGACGGTGGCTCCTCTAATGCCAAATCTCCTGACGGAAGGAGAACGGAGTGTGGCTGCGTGATAGGAGGAGCAACAAACAGCCGTACGCCGCAATCCGGTTCCGTCGTGTCCCTGCACTCGGAGCAGTTTCCCTCCCTTGCGGTGACGCCTTTCGAAAGTCTACGTGACCGTGGCGAACGGAATTGGCCGTTACTAGCAAATTGGTTGTACGGAAAATGCAGAGAGAGAAAATTCCATTTGGAAGAAGAAGAGGAACACTCATCTGTGGATCCAAACACGCAGCAGATGTTCCTGTAAGATGCACATGTGTCACCCTTGACAGGTCGTGTACTTCTCTGCCACGTACCCGTACTTCATGCTGTTCATCCTCTTCATCCGCGGAGTGACTCTACCTGGAGCCAAAGAGGGAATTCTGTTCTACATCACCCCCGACTTTGAGAAACTCAAAAAATCTGAGGTAAAGATCCATTTGTGTTGTTGTTAAGACGTGACTTGTACACCAGAGCCCTCACACACACAGACACACACACACACACACACACACTTTGTTTCTCTATCAGGTGTGGCTGGATGCTGCAACCCAGATCTTTTTCTCCTACGGACTGGGATTGGGGTCACTCATCGCTCTGGGCAGCTACAACCCTTTCAACAACAATGTTTACAGGTAAGACTGACAGCTCAGCGTATCTGCGCTGCTGAATGACGCGTCGGTGCCGATTTAGAACGTTCCACGCTGTGACGCTCCTGGTACTCTGCGTCGCTAGCGTGGATATAAAGACAATTCAAGGGGAAGACTTCTGCTCTCCCCCAGCAGCCCGTCGGTTCTCGTGAGGACGCGGTTACATAAAAAAATGTTTCACATTCATTTCTCTGCCGTGTTATTTTCCCGTTGTAAGTTGCCGTAAGCAATAAAAATGTTTGCCATGTTTGATCAAGAAGCGCTAAACAGCAGCGAGCGATTCCTTCAGATCTCGGTCTCTCCTGTGTGGACTGTTTTCCAGGAAGTTCAGTGGAAGGGAGGAGGTGGGGGAGGTGGGATGATGCGAGTCAATTTAAATCTTTGACAACAGGTCTGTTTTATATTCCCTCTCCCCAGAGACTCCATCATCGTGTGCTGCATCAACTCGTGCACCAGCATGTTTGCCGGCTTTGTGATCTTCTCCATCGTCGGCTTCATGTCACATGTGACGAAGAAAAACATCGCAGACGTCGCGGCTTCAGGTAATTGCGCGTCTTCAGCAAACACACACAGCAGAGGGAGAGAACAATGAAAGGTGCGCCGTCATTGATGGCGACTGCCAAACGCGGCTCCTGTCATCAGGTTTCCATGAGAATCTCTGCTGAGAATAGCTGATGAAATAGGATTTTTTTTTTTTTTTCCCCCTGATTTTCCATCCAGGCCCCGGTTTAGCGTTCCTGGCCTACCCAGAGGCTGTAACCCAGTTGCCTGTGTCCCCTCTCTGGGCCATTCTGTTCTTCTCCATGCTGCTCATGCTCGGGATAGACAGCCAGGTAAGGGGAGGGGCTCGGCCATGATCTGCTCGTGGGCTGACCTGAATATTTAAATGCAGGTAGCTATCATGCAGCCCCCCCCCACACACACACACACACACACACACACTCTGCGTGATAAGCCTGCAATCTGCCCCTTGTGGACAGATATAACTGAGCTTTGACATTAGCTGTCAAGTCTTTTTAAGGCAACTTTATCACCTCTGCGTGCCCGTGGGCTGCACTGCCGCTGTTGGGTTGTTGGTTTTTTTTATTATTTGTTGTGTGATATTTGGGTTCAAATGAGGCCACAGGAAAACGTAGCAGGGCCACCAGCGGTTTGAAAACTGTCACCCTGTTCCAAATGTCATGGCAACAGCACGTTTGCCTGTCAGAGCTCCTGCTAAAATGGCCTCCAAGAAGTGGATCTTTGTCATTTGTCGTCGTCAAGCCGACCAGACCACGGAGAAGAAGCAGCAGTGTTCAGCTGCTGTGGTTATTTACACGTCGACGTGCCCTCACCCGTTTGTGTGACTCTTGTCGTTCAGTTCTGCACCGTCGAAGGCTTCATCACCGCTCTGGTGGATGAATTTCCCCGAGCTCTCAGAGGCAGACGGGAGATCTTCATCGCAGTCGTCTGTCTGGTGTCCTATGTGATCGGACTGTCAAACATCACACAGGTACGGTGGGGTGAGCTCCCACGTGTTCTTACCGACACCTCGCCTCCAAACACATGACTCGGCACTATTTGAAGAATAAAACCCGTCAGGTCAAATCCAGTGTGATTATGTAAAGGGACAATTCAGATGTGCTGATTACATTGTTTTCCATCTTTATGACGATTATATTCCCATGTTATGTCACGCTCATACTGCATCTCTGCTTCCTTTTGATAACATTGTTCCCGATGCTGCGTAACCAGGGCGGAATCTACGTGTTCAAACTGTTCGACTACTACTCCGCCAGCGGGATGTGTCTGCTGTTCCTGGTCTTCTTCGAATGCATCTCCATATCTTGGTGCTACGGTGCGTATCACCACATAAATCGAATTTAACAAATTCAGTTGTTCAATCCCCTGTATGAAAAACAAAGCAGGCATGAATGGAAAAAAAAATCCATCCAGAGATACTGGCACCGCTCTAATCACTGCGCAGCCTCAAGGTCATGTGTTCCACCTTGCCATCCTCATCAGCATGCATGTCAGACCTGCAGCAAATTGCCATAAATTGGATATGAATATTTTGATCATAGATCCATTTGTCCGGCAGGTGTGAACAAGTTCTACAACAACATCGAGGAGATGATTGGCTACAAGCCGTGTATATGGTGGAAGATGTGCTGGCTGGTGTTCACCCCGCTGATTGTCGCTGTGAGTTCTCTGACACAACGGAACATGAAAAATGCAGCAATAAAGAAAGTCAATATCAGCCGCCCGCGGCCGGTGACAGAAACAGAGACAGAGCCGCCGGTAGTCAGTGATGTCAGGATGCATAACGTGTCTCGTGTCTCCCACAGGGGGTGTTCTTGTTCAGCGCCATAGAAATGGTTCCTCTCACAATGGGAGACTATGTGTTCCCAGGCTGGGGTCAGGGGGTGGGCTGGCTCATGGCGCTGTCCTCCATGGTTCTTATACCAGGTTACATGGTCTATATGTATCTCGGGCTCAAGGGGACGTACAAAGAGGTAAGTTCTGTGTAGCTAGCTTGGTGTTTTTGCATCCGGTCACCCGAAATGACCTTTCTCCGTGTCCGTGTCGTTCTCTCGTGTTTCTCTCCCAGCGCCTTCGGATAATGTTCCAGCCTCCGGCCGTTGTCAGGCGACCTCAGGAGAACGGACCTGAGCAGCAGGTGGAAACCAACACCGCCAACCTATCGAGTCCCGTCAATCCCACCAGCCCTGCCAACCCAGCCCCTGCCAACCCAGCAAACCCAGCCAGTACAGCCCCCGTCAACTCCACCAGCCCCGTCACCCCGGCTAACCCGGCTCCTCCACCAGCTAATCCAGCCGCCTCCCCCGCTGCTGCCACCCCCTCTGCTGCTCCTGCTGCTGCAGCTGCTAGCCCAGTAAACCCTGCACCTCCCACCATCAGCACCACCTCCACCACAGCTAGTCCGGCTAACCCTGTCACCACAACAGTGAGCGCAACCAGCCCACCCCCCAACCCCGCTAGCCCGACGGAGCCTGTCAACCCTCCAAACCCAACAAGTCCGACCTCAAACCTGACCAATGCTGAGGCCAACGTGTAGGCAACAAAACAACCCTCATGGAGCATGTAGTCAAAAGAGAACATTACAAAGGACTTCCAAGATTTTAATTGATTCACCTACCTCCAGGGGCAATATGTGATCAAAACCGATTTTCAACCCATGTTTAATTTTCCTGCATTTGTAAAAGCGAGCCAACGATGTCTTATTGTTGGCTCGCATTCCTGAAAACAATGTCAAAGACTGTTAGTGTTCACAAATACAACCATAAATCTGAAGTAAAAAAAAATGTAAACATACTGTGTAATACTGTGAGAAAAGAAAAAAACAAGAGATATAGACTAGAGATTTGTTGAATATCTTCATGAATCGAGTAAATTCCGTGTGACTATAGTAGATGAAGTAGTGAACAAATTTGACTTCATGAAAGCGAGCGAGGGACGGCGTCAAACCTAGTGTGGATGTTTACGGAACCTCACACAGTTGTCTCTTTTCCAAGCGCTGCACTCTGTGAGGCGACATACAAGACGACAAGACGACAAGGATGGACGAGTAAGCACAATGCCAATAAGAAGTTCACGTTTAGGAGCAAACTGGAGCGATCCAGCATTTGTTGCAAACGATTCTGCGTGTGAGAGAGACTGTTATTTTTCTCCCTTCCTTTTTTCAGTAAAAAAAAAAAGAGAAAACTTTTATGTGATCGAAAACATTTTTAGAATTATTTTTAGGATGTTTTATACTATATGTTGTCTTGACGGAGGACCAAAATCAATAGGCAGACAAAAGCAAAAACTATGCCATTTCGTGTTTGGTTGGCAAAGCACAGGGTACGAAGAAGTACAGAAAAAGACCAGGGTTAGAAAATGATTTACAAACATCGACTGGTGGTGTAGTGGCAGCAGTGTGCTCCTTTCCCTTTCAAGATGGGAAAAGAAGCAGATATATACGGAAGCATTTTTTAAAAAATGGTTTTTTTGTCCACCTTACTATGATATTATAAAAAAAAAAAACACTCACATTCTATTGCGAGAAGTTGTTATATCATAGTAACGTGAAGTTACAACAACAACAAC
>JBBMJM010000001.1:2358944-2372866 GCA_037832705.1 Centriscus cristatus | reverse complement strand
CTGGGTTGACATGCATATGCATGTAATGACTCAAGTAAATGGATGAGAGCAGCACATCAAACAGTGAGGTGTGAGATCGCTGCGCTCGGAGCACCAAATCTACAGCGAACCTCTGATCATCCTCCATTTACTCTGTTCGGTTTTTCGGACATGAAGGGGAATAGTGAAGCAGATAATAACGTAGTCTACTGTATAATCTCCCCCCACTGAAGTCTGATAAAAAAAAACAATGGGATGGTGGAAGAGAAGAAAATGAGCAAGGAGCAGTTTTTTCTGTGCTGGATTGTTCTCTTTGATCCGGAGTGCAGTGAAAGGAGGGCATTATGTAACGTCCTCGGCACACACATGGACGACTGTGTGACTGCCAAACACACAGGGGGCGTGGTGGTGGGGTGCTGTGGCAAAGGGGTGTGGAGGGGGTGGGGGTGGGGGGGTGGTGACTGACATGAGGAAAGCGATAGGGCCACAGAAGGCAGCAGTAGATGGACGTGAGAGAGGAAACCATTGCTGCCCAGATTGGTGTTGGGGGGTCACTTTCCTTATTAAGGCTGCTCAGTCAAGCAGATGTAATTCTCCGCCTCATAATGAGACATGAGATTGCCCGTTAGTGATGGTTCAAACATTTATCGGCCGCTCAGTGTCCACAGCCCAGTGTCTCAATACACATCCCTCCTCTGAGAAGTACGTCTGAATAACTACAAAGGTTGCTGATGTTAACAAGCTAACGGCTAACGGGAAAACGTCCACTGTCATTGGTACATAAGGGTACAAGTAGTGCAGCATATGCGCCACCTGATACACATGAACAGAATTGAAAGCACTTTATTACATTGGAACAAACATCTGGAGCAGCAGCCCAAGGACCTGAAAGCAAACTCCAGACCTGCCTTGTAAATGATTTTATTATTCTGTTTATTGATTTTATAACTATAATTTTACATCTTTGAGTCTGTTTTACATAGAATGTTACCTAGAATTTATCGTTTCAACAGGGTTACATATACTCGTATTAACCTGTTACAGAACAGCCTAACCATCTAGGTTGGTTTTGTTTGGATTTCATTTAAATCATTTATTATATTTAATCTATTATTTATCATTTATTACTTATTTTTTCTATTTCAATTTCCTTTTATGGGTTTTGTCCCTCTGGTGTTTCTGACGCCGTTGATAACTGTTTTTAATTATTCTTGCCTTATGAGCTGGGTGGGTTTTGTTTGAGCATTGTGTTGCCGTTTTGTTTTTCTGTATGAAAAGTGCTAAACACAGATTGATGGCTGATTGGTTGATTAAGGATCCAGCTATGCCCACCTATGCCAGGGGAGACGGCTTGCAATGAAAAAATAAATGAATAAATAACGTGAAATTGCAAGTGACATGGCCGCAATGGTGCTATGGTGGCAGCAGATGGCCGTTGGAATCAATCATTCACCAATCAATCAATAATATATGCCGGCGAGACACTCAAGCCAAGTGTATTAGCAGGAAACGTAAGGGCTGATCTCAAGCGCCATACGGCCGAGCGTCAGGCCAAGTGTGCGGGGCGAAACAGGTCAACGGCAGCATGCGACATAAAGGAGAAATGTATTAATAGGACGCTGCCAAATCAGCGCGCCGTGCACGCCGCACAAGTGGGCCTCATCAAGACGCCGCCGTCGTCTTCGCTGAGGGAAGGGAGGCAAAGGAGGCGGCGTGGTCGAGTGTGTCAGCGGTGGTGTGCGGCTGAAAGCTGATGCTGAGGCGGCCTGACAGGGTCTGTTTCTGTTCACTGGAAGACTGTGATCCAGAGTGACCGTCTTGTCTTCCCCTCCCTCCACAAAGGTTATGCCATTGCCAGCAGTCCCCATGACACAATGAATGAGCCGGAAATTTCCGAGACGCTCGTCAGGATTCATCGGCCATAACCCAACGCTCAATCGTCGCCACGTTGGACGTGATCACGCGGGGTAAAATCGGCGTCGGCTCTCAATACTTCCTCGCTGGTTTGCGATGTATATGGCGAAGCTGTGGCTGCATTTTTTTAAATGACGTACTCGGTAATCTGGTGTGTTATGCTGTCAGCTCAGGGTGCATGATCTTGCCAGCATGACTCAAGTCTGCCCGTGAGCTGCTTCCTCTCCCTGTGCATCTACTCCAGTTGCTTGTATGATCTATTTTAGATTCTTTTGCCCAAGGATGTGTGTGCATCCTCACAGCAGAGAGCCACAGAAAATAAGGAGGAGGAGGAGGAAGGGGAGGGGGGGTGCAGGGGGTAGATAATGTTCAAATAATCTACAGGCAATCATGCAAATTCCCCAGACGTTGTGCACTCGGGGAGGCTGCAGAAAGGGATGCAGTCTTGCGTTCCATTCAGCCACAACAGATTTGGAATTATGCAAACAGCCAGTTGCGCCAGCTAATATGGAAGCAATATGTGAACGAACATGTGCCACGTTACGAGGGCCACTTTTCCCGTTTAGCCTGTGGTCAAATCATCCATTTATCCAATTGGATTAATTACGACTTCATGTAACACGTCCACCGAGCTCGAACATTCCCATTGGCTCGTGCCTTTTTTTTTTTCTTTTTTTTTTTTTCATGTAACCCAGTGAAGCAAAATGGGGAGGATGGGGAGGACGAGACCTGTCCTCGACCACGAGCACAGAAGTCAAGCTCCTCGTGTCCTCGCCACAAGATGAATCTGGCGCAACCCCGGTCTTGATTTAGCCACCAGTTCCGTGTCGGCCGCCAAAGAATCTGTGTATCAACTATTGGTCTTTGCACAAGCAGTAAAATGTGGATCTCATATCCATAATCCTGCAGGAGCGGGCTTCCTTGGAAGGCACAGTACAGCCAGAGCAGGGGCATTGTGGTTGGTGAAAGGCTGGGTCTAATCTCGTAGAGGCAGTGGTCTGGTGGAGGGGTTTTTGAGCCAGAGGGGTTTGAGGAGCAACAACAACAACAACAAATATCTCCTCTAGTTTAAAGATTTGCCTCATGAATGGGTGCTCAGCAAATTCAAATTAGCCAAACTCAAGTGGCGGTATACTCATTTACATTTTCATTCATTCTTTAAGACTGCTGTTTATAGCTTTAAATCAAAATTGGGGATATCCGCACAATTTCTCCAATACACGTGTCTACAAATGAATGTTTGAAAATCTGGAGATGAGCTGGGTTACTCTACAATTTATTCCATCCTCAGCATGAAAGCAGTGATTTCTCACCTACAGACCTATTTTATATGCAAAGTAGGTTTTCTATTACGGAGAGACACGTTGTAGAGACGCGGCTCCACGTCAATCTAGCTGAATGATGACGCTCCTGTCTTTGTTTGATCTCCGGGGACAGGAGACTGTGGAGGCGTTGGTCATGTGGTACAACACTGCCATCTGCTGGCCGGTGATGGGACATGTCAGTCCTACATCCGCCTCATTAGTTGAAGATGCGACTTGAGTATTTCTCGTCGTTGCTTGCAAAGACAGATCAGTGATGGAAGCCACTTTTATTACTGAAGCAGACATGTCCTGACGTGTATAAAGTATAAAATGTAGTTTTGCCTTTTTTAAACTTGTCTAATCAATTACATTTTGCTATGCTTGATTTGTTCTGATTATTTTGCAAAATTAGTCCGCTGTGGGACAGGAAATCTAATTATTATCATCAACTTTCTAACGTTTTATGGCTAAACTGCCTATTCATATTCATTATACCCTCTATGTTATCACAATCCACATCTATTGCGCGACTGTAAACTGAACCGTTCTTAAACACTTGTGTACCCACACACGTACACATGCACGCACCCACAACTATATATTTTTTACCATACTCAGACTGACATCTGACTTTGAAATACCACCTTGGTCTTCCGAGCTGCAACGCCTGCATATTCAAACTTCAATATCGGCAACGTTTTCAGACGGACGACAGCGCAACAAAGTCCAAAGATCAGCAGAGACACGGAAAGTTTGAAAGAGACAGAAGGTTCAGTAACTGTATCAGTCATGGACAGTAATCCAAACAGGAGTGGGTTCGACAGAACTCACACAAACACGTTTGTTACATCAGACAATCGTGGTGTTGATTCACTGATGAAAAAATCCTCACACAAACAAAGAATTAAGAGTTGGCACAAAGATCAGCGCTCAGATTCATGAGAATTTTCACAACATACGGACAATATACACAACTAGTACACAGGAAATCCAAAAACACGAGTTCACACCGACGACACGTTAAACAGTGGTTGTTTGTGGTCGACCTGACCTACCTGGAGTCGTCTGCAGACCTATGACTGGTGTTGACAGGTGAGAAAAGACCAGAAGTATTCAAAGGTCGGCATTTGTGTGTTTATTTGGAAGACATTACGTACAAAACAGTGGCATTTTCTTCCAGAGAAATACGGACATAAGTGTACAAATGTTTTTGTTGGGTTTTTTTTACCTCTATGTGGTTGACACATGGAGCAGGTACTTTCTGCTTTTTAAATAACAACGGGCTGCTACCCCAAACATATAACTAAAATACCAACTTGTGTCAAACAAGTAGATCCCCATGAAATCCCTCAGTTCCAACTGTGGTGCACAGAGAAGGTTCTCTGACGGCACCAAGGTCCTCGATCGAAAAAACAAACAAACAAACAAACTGCTGTGTTCCTGCACTTACTCAAAGCGTGGGAACATAATCACCTTTTAGAAAGACGAGACGCATGGTTAGAAGATACTGAACAGCCACGCTACACGTGAGTAAACTACTCTGAAGAGAAACAAAACGCCTATCGTCGTTCCGCACGGCGAAACGACCGTCTGACATGAATAAAATAAAATATTATATAGAGAGAATAGTGTGTAACATTTTTACAACTAGATTATTAATACAAATGTGTTTCCACGGAACACTAAATGAATTTAGTTCAAAACAAGAATCTATTCAATGTACAATATGTTTTAATCAGTGTTGACAAAAACTACTGTCAGAATTTGAAAAAGGGTAAAAAAAATTTCAACGAAACTAGCTAGAAAAGAGGAAAAAACTGACCTTTTTATGTCACTCTATGACTTCACCTAATTCAACGCAACTCCGTAATATTGTAACAGTATTTCCAAAACACACCTGAAGTGACTGGTAAGTGTCAGGTCGTCGTCATGGTGAATTACTCCCGTAGCGCTTATACTGGTGTTTAACCGACCGGTGGCATCTGACACTCGAGTGCCCCTGACGTCGGTCACCCACTGGACCACATGAAACCCACATGCGGAGAATAAATAAGAGCGCCGCTTCGGGTTTTGCTGTATATTCAGTTGTGAATGGAGACGTCGCCTTTACGTGAACTGATTAAACTGCGATCTGACAACCTTTCCGGAAGGCTGTGACTGGGAGGAGGATGCGGAGATACACACTGTCATGACAACCAGATACAAAAAAAATATATCGAGTACAACTGTACCAGCAGTGAGTATTTCTAAAATGTTAGATAAAAAATAAATTCTGGGTAAATATATAGTACAGAATGTTTGTGATAGCATCCAGCTATTGGAAACATGCTTTCTAGTTCGATAGATCTATGACGATTGATATTAGTTTACAATGTTATCAGCCACGGAGAACATATGGACTAAAATGATCTCGTTAACGGGGGGAGTAAAGTCAGGTGCAGGATTTAAAAGAATCATGAGAAAAGAAGGGGGGAGTCCAAAGTCTTACTGGCGTCATCGGAATTTCAAAATGCATTCTGCAACACAGGGTCGAATTCAAACAGGTAACCAGCTACCTGCACGTTGGAAATGCAAATAGTGCAAATGAGACCTGGCCGTCCTTTTCAAGTAGAGTCACAAGAAGTGATGTTTCAGGTGAAAACAACGCAAATATTAGCAATAAGCCAGAAAAACAGACCCCTCCCACACACCCCCACACTATGGCTTGTACGTTGATGGAGTCGAGTTCTTTGGCTCTCAAGGCAGTAACATGAAACCACTCTGTGAATGTCAATGTAAGAGTCTTTGATTGTGCAGACGTCAACCCAACCGTTCAACAGAGAAACTTGGCCGAATTGTTACGACAAACGTCGTGAGCTGAGGGTTCTGAACCTTTGACCTTTGGGTCGACTAATGCAAGTTCACGATTGGCAAGAAATGATATGGAACGATTTCTGCTCTCACACGCACAAGAATCAAAAGGAGGAGTTGGTGATGTGAAACGGCCTCATGGATCCGCCTCGGGGGGTTGACTGCCTCCGCCCTTGGCTTTGATTTGGAGCCAGGCGTCACCCAGCGCCTTGGCAAAGTGGTCGTCCACTGAACCCGTGATGGACACCGAGTTGGACACGGGCTCGGCTTCTTTGTAGTTTTTCCCGAGGCTGCGGCGGAAGTGTTCCTCGATCACCGGATCACAAACTGCGTTGACTAAAATATAAAATATAAGTGTTGGTGGTGGAGGAGAGAGAGAATCACCATTGTTATCCCATTAGGCTGTAACATGTTCACTGCTCGTTCATCAGCTAACGTGAAGACACAAAGCCTCCGTATTTCATCTCAGCCCGACCTGTTCAGTTTTCATTTCACCAAGCTTTGGTTGTTTTCGACAACCGGTGGGCTTTTGTTCAGAGATTACGCTGCTTTTACACCCCTTTTGCTCCTACTTTCCACATCACTTTTTAGCAGATTATATTCTGCAAAATGTATGGATAGCACCAAGAACGTGTAGGTAGCAGCTCCATGGATGTTTGAAATGAGCAGACAGTAGAAAGTGGGAGTGAGAAATGCTGAGTCAGGCCAATCCAGACCAGCTGGAGGGGCAGTGACTTTACCCCAGACATTCTCTCAAACGGTTTCAGTGCACATGATGCTGCCCAGGATGCGTTGCAGACTCACCTGTGGGTCAGTGTGATCACGTGACGTTTCAAGGCTTACCGTTGTTCTTCCGCTCGTCGGTCGGCGGGCTGGGAGAGCAGCCATTCATGTGGCAGTTCGAGAGGCTACAATTGCGGTTGCTGGCAGGGGCACAGGTAATAACTGAGGGTCGATTCTGTGGGAGGACAGAACGCAGTCGATCGGGGGGAACACAAACATTCTGTGAATGTTTCTTAACTGGTAGGAAGTTCATCCTTTCCTTACAGACTCAGCTATGTTTATCTGTATCTTCTTCACATTCTCGCCTATGTGAAAACTGTTACGTGACTTACCTGCTGACGCTCGGCAGTGCCGCTCATCACAGACCTCTCTCTCACGCCCCCAACTCCGATGTCCACACTGTTTTTGGTGAGAGCCAGAGGCTGGTCTGCGGCATATCCAGGAACGGATGCATACAGATGGTTCCCATGGAGACCGTTGGAGGAGGGAGTGATATGCTCCACAGGACTGTGACTGTGGCTCCAGTGCTCATTACGGTTGTCTCCCGCAGAGGGACGGGCCCTAGACACAACGAAATTAAACATTACTTTTTCGTCCCTAATAACCGTGTTTGGTCAGTCACATGTCACTAACTAGTTCATTCACAAGGCTGATGCAGGATTATAACAACACCAATAAACATGTGCTTGAGAGGAACTCACAGCTGGGTGGCGAAAAATCTGCTCATTTTGGTCATGTGGTCATCGTCGCAGTTCATTTGGTCGTCCATTTGTTCTTCACAATACTTCCGTTTGCTGGAGCATGGTGGAGGCGGTCCAGTTATGTTGGACACAGCAGTGGCCAGGGAGGGTGTCCTGGACTCGTCTGTCAGCAAGCAATCTTACAATGAATTCTCCAAATAAACACTGTCACTCACTGAAAACTAAGCAGTTTATTCCTACAACTATGGAAAGTTTCCTGTGGATTGGTGATGAACAACAAACACATTTGTCAGGCAGTGTTGTCTACATTGTATTGTTAATGACCATGTGCTGCAACATTTGGTGGTGGGGTTATGTGTCATAACTGAATGTAAATTAACTTGCGACATTTGACATGCTAGAAAGTTACATGACAAGTGTGCAACTACACAATTCAATGATAACCCACTATTATTAGCTATATATTGTAGCTATGATTTAACTTCTCGTCATTTTAAAAGCTCTAAATCTTCGCACATGTTTAATTTGTCACTCAATCGGCATTAACTGTCATTTCAGACCCAGTGGAATGTCACACAACATAAACCAAAACGTACCTCCATAGTGCAGTCTCCCGATGTTGTTGTTCATCTTGTCCAGGAACTGAGAGTTCAACAGGTCCATACTAGTGAAAAGCATTTACGCGAACAGGCTAGCTGCTAACATCGACGTTAGCAGGTAATACCATCCAGAGCAAACAGGATTCTGCCTAATAGGAAAGATATTAATCATGTCAGACAAGAAAGATAATTCTAACAACACACAAGTCACTGTAACGGCGAGGGTTTGCCGTTCACTGATAAAAGTTTTAGTTGAGTTCCGAGAAGCTGACGTTGCGACAGCCAGGTTAGCTAACAGCTAACAACACATTTAGGCTAGTTTCAGCGACAAACCTGTTACAGCAACTCGACGTATCACGGATAATTATAGTACAGTGGTTATGTTATAGTTTGTGTATTTATAATTTATTACTGTCAAACATTACAAGTATATATATGTCGCTGACTCTCGCTGGCACGTCTGACGCGCTATCAAGCTAACGTGAGCGCACACAACTTTAGCTTCTACCAGCTAGTCGTCAACTTTGTTGTTAGCTTACAAGTTCCGAATTCATCAAACTAAATATTCGGCCACAAGTGACTGGTTACTTACAATGAGTTTTTGTGTGCGTCCGCTTTGCCCGACAACAATATACCGAAGTAACTCGATTAACCACTGTTACTTACGTGAAAAAAATGCCAGTTTTCACAGCCACAACAATAACATGGCTAACTCAACTTGAGGACGTCCACCGAGTGCGTCGGACAAAAGAGAGGCCCTAGTGGAGGGGAGGCCAGCACGGTCCCGTGGGGGGGTTCTGCTCCTCACATAAGTGCAGAATAAGTAGAGGAAGTGGTTGTTGTTGTTTTTATCAATCAAATACCATCGTTTTATGTGTACGGGCAACATGTAAATAAAAAAACAACCGAATGATCGGTGATCATGATGTAAAAATGTTTCAGTTCTTAGATTAAAGTAAGCATTCTTTTTCCTCAGAGTTACGATTTTAAAGTTAGAATTCTAAAATTTTTCTTAGAATTTCGAGGAAAAATGTCATAAATCCATTACATTTTACGTGGTGATTACACTCCTTGTTTCATTCATTTTCTTCTTCTTTTTTCTTATAATAATAATTGTTATTATTCTTTTGCCCTAATCCTGTCCTATATATGTGACCGATGTGGATTGGAAGGTTTAATATGTCTGCACTGGAATCAAAGGGTCAGGGGGTTATTTGATAACAATCGACAAGAACACAAATTAAAATCTGTACACAACTCATGTTATTGCTGATTGTTTTCAGAATGTCTTCACTCCGATGGTGTACTGCAAATTGCACATGCTGTACAGTGATGAGTTCTACAACAGTTAAAGAGTTTTCATTAGATTACAACATATATGTAAAAAAGAAAAAAAAAACACTATATAATACTGAATCATTATATTAAATAACAGGGTAGAATATGAAATTCCCCTGCAGGTTACGGCTGAGGCAAATACACCAGCTTTGGATGAAGATGGTGCCATTTATTTTCCACAAAGAATAAAAGACTTCAGTGATCATATGTGAAAAGTGAAAAGTGCCCCATGATGTCCAGTTGTTGTGTAACTGATGCTGTGACTTGACATATGCCCTGGTGACGTCAGAGAGCGCTGCAATTCATTGATTTATTGATCTGTTTAGTGGCTCTTTTTTCCCATATCGATCTGCTGTCTGTGTTAGCAACAGAAAACACACACATATATATTTATATTCATATATATTAAAGGCATTTTTCAGGTAGACCGGTAACCATGCAAACTAAACATCACCAGTTAAGAAAATATGGCTGATTAACAAGTGTTCATGCATTTTGATAAAAGTGTGTTACGTGGGATCAATACATTCATTAAGTGAGTGGCTGTCATTTATTCTGGCCTCATTGAATTCCCTCCTGTCAGCACACAGCTCCCAACAGCCATTTTACATTTCATGGCTGCACGTTCGCACAGAGAGATGCTATGTGAGGATGGAGAGTGGACAGCGAGGATCCGAGGGGGCACAATGCGAAGCAGCCGATGATACAGCCGAGTCTGGTGCACTGCCACCGTGTTCGCTGAAAACGAGCATGATGCCTGCGAGGCAGGAGAAAATGGGGGAGGGGTAGGAAAACAGGCGCACGAGTGGGTAAGACAGAAGAGGAGAGGATGGGAGGAAGGAGGAGGCATAGCATTATTTGCGATGGTCATGGTGAGCACAGAGCGAGGGGATTGGCTGAGGGAGGGTGTCGCGTCACTGCCAGCGAGGGGGAGCGTGGAGGATGCTCTGCTGAGCTGGGAGGGAATACGTTCACTTTGAGTTTGCACTGAGAGCTCGGCCATTATCAGCTCAGAGCAGGAACTCCTCTGCAGGAATAATTTCCCCACCCAGTGCGCGTTGCCTCCTCTGCTCTCTCAGCTGCAGCCATGAATTATTTGCGCCGGCGTCTCTCAGACAGCACCTTCATCTCCAACCTGCCCAATGGCTACATGACGGACCTTCAGAGGCCTGACCCCGCTCAGCCTCCCCCACCTGCCTCGTCCACCGCCGCCACCGCCGCTGCCACCGTCCCTGCCAGGTCTCCCACATCCGGGCCCACACCTCCAGCCACTTCGCCGGCACCGGAGAGGAAACCCCAGCCTGCTCAGTCCACCGGAGGGGGCTTCTTCAGCTCCATCACCAACGTGGTGAAGCAGACAGCTGCCTCAGCGGGGCTGGTGGAGCAAAGCCAAGTCACGACACCCAAGAAGTTCAAGATCCTCTTGGTCATCGATGAACCCCAGCAGGATTGGTGAGGTCACATCTTACTTCATTCGGTCATTTCCAATCTATGGTCTGAATATCGTTTCAAACCATTTCCACTGCAGATCTTCTCACGAGTCCTTTGGACGTAGTAGTCATGCAGGGGTTAACATGCCACCGTATTCTGCAGATGCGAATGAGCACTGGGGAGTTAGCAACACCACATCCACCCTCCAGGATATCTGTCCTTCCACACCGTGCAGTCATACACATCAGCTGTGCGTGTACATTGGCCAGGAATGTTGCATTTCAAAATGGACGCTCCACAGGTTGCACAGATTCACGAACGGCACGTCCGTCTGGTCGGGAGTGCTGCAGTACGCTCACTTCAGTGGGGTTTCCCCTTGCTCACGCATGGCAGGTCACATGACAACCCCTGCACAAACATGCAGAGGCATTAATGTAATGAGCTGCAGCTCATCCTGCAGTATGTGCGCTATACACATACACTACATATATATGTGTATATGTACTGTATATATGTATATGTACAGGTAGATCAGAGGGGAAACAACGTGTCAAATGGGGGTTTTGTGAAAAGGCCTTCACGACAGTCAGCGTCTGGAGAATTGTGACAAAGCACAAGCTCATTAGCATCGTTGTCGGCGTGATGCAGCATAGAGGATTTCATCTCTCCAGGGTGGATTTAGGGGAAGAACAAAACAAAACAGATGTATGTTTGTTTGTTTTGTACCTAGCAGCTACTGAGCAAACCGAACAGGAGACGATGCATTTTCAACCTGTTTGTGAGCTCTTTCTTCATGTTCCTACGCTCTATTTCTTACATTTTAACTATATTTATCACGCCAGGTCTGTTATGTCAGAATACGTGTGCAGGTGTAGGTATGAAACTCGGTTTGTGTTTTTGTGAGCTCCGTGCAGCAACACATTGAAGTGGGCGTGTGATGTCTTTGAATAATTAATGTCGCTCTCCTTTTTTGTTCATTCAGTATTTATGTACATCATCATTTGTCACAACCAGACGTGATATTTCCCTAATTGGACGACACGATCTCACCCCGGAGCCTCAGACGCTTCTTTAAATAAGTTGTGTCTGATTTTACGTTCATGATTCACATCACCACCATTCATTTCATTCCAGTGTGGATTATGTTTTAATAAGGAAAACCAGTGCAGCTGATATTGATATTATCAGACGTCTTCCTTCACAACGCGCCCATTAATACGGCTCATTCCAAGTCTGGCAGCATCCTCTCATCCTGCTCACTTATATAATAAAACCTAGATCAATGATAACAGGATCAGAACCTCGTCAGCAGAGGGACGCCAGCCCTGATGCATCACCTGGTCCACACCGGTGGTTAAAAATATGTATGACGGATGGTGACAGCTCCTCCGGCAGAAGGACGTTCACGATTCAGCTGAGAACATATCGTTCATCCTGAGAGAACTGAGAGTGAGTGAGATCATGTCTCCACTCTATATTTGCTGCAGTGTTAGTTTGTGCTTCGTGAGATCTGCAGACCCCTCTGTGTTCTACGACAGACTTCCTCTCTCTTGCTCTCTGAGTACTGCATCTATATTTCATGGCTGCCCATTATCCCTGAGCGAGGTCAGTTCACGTTTGATCGTCCGGGCTGTTTTTCCTTCAGGAAACTTGTAGCACCTACGGTAACAACAAATTGCACGTAATGTTCAATGACTGTGGCCAGTGAATGAATGGAACGAAAACAAGTGGGGAATGGGAAACGCTCAGGGATGCTCATTTCTTCTTCAGGTCTTTGCCACACCTAGCGTTCAGCCCTCAAGGAGACTCAATAAAGCAGGAGTGAAATCTGGCGTTTGGCAAGCTGTAAGAAGATGAAATGTCTTTGCTCTAATGCATTCTGTGCCGGGCTTAATATTCTCTGTAATGTTTCCAAACCTGAGCGGAGCTGTAAGTCACAGCCTGTGACAACACTTTTATCCGCCCGCGGAGAAGACCTCGGTTGGCCACGAGACAAATGGAATCTGCTCTCCAAATGCGTGTGACAGGAAGATAAGTCTAGTTATCAATCGGTTGATGGATTGAACAGATGATCATTACTTTTTGTGTTTGTTTTGTTCACAACGCTGTGTAATGGTCACGTTGTAAAATATGGGTGGTGTTCTGGAACCATCTGGATCCAGGAATCTGTTGAACGATTCTTCCTCATTTCCAGCATCTGGGTGTAAGAACTACTCAATAGCAGCAGTGGACTGTCTCTGTGGCCCAGTGGTTAGTGGGTCTGTCTGTTGACCCAAAGGTCGGGGGTTGGAGCACCACCCAGGGTTAGAAGTTTGTTTTTTCGTTTTATCATTAAAAGAAACAAGAAAAAATGGAGGTCAGAGGTCATAATGTGTGTAACAAGGTGTGTAAAGATTTTTTTAATAACTATCAGCGACAGTCATGTTTGATGATCGATGAATTTAATAGAGGAGATCAATGAATGGAGGACGATGATACTGGGTGGGAATGATCTGCCTGGAGGAGGTCTGAGGTCCACGAGTGATCAGAACTTAGGTTTTAATTTCCTGTAAGTTAAATACAGGTTCTCAGCACATGACGACGCTGCCAGTCGTCCATATCGGTTTCTTTTGTTCCAGGACCGCTGCGCTATTAATTGCTCTCATGACAGAAGGAGCAGATGGTGCTTTCTGTCCTGTCGGGCGGATGTCCCCTCATTTACGGCCTAAACTCTCATAACACTGGGAACGTTAGCGGGTAGGACAAGCGTACCAGGAGTTTAACCTTATCAAACCAATGTGGGAGTGAATGTCAAGTAGGAACAAGGGATGAGACATTAAAATTCATCGCGGGCTCCCGCTATCCAAGCCCTCTCCGGTATGAATCATCAGAGTCCCCCCCCCCCCCAATCCCTCGTCAGGCAGCGTGTTGACACATCCGTCCATCACCGATAATCAGGTCACATGATTGTTATTGTTTGTGTTATCTTACGTCTACAATCTGACGAGATACCCTGCTCTCATCTAATCCCACATTCGTTCCTG
>JBBMJM010000001.1:2327907-2342657 GCA_037832705.1 Centriscus cristatus | reverse complement strand
TAGTAAAGCCGAGTGCTCTCAGTGGTCTGGGAAAGAGGAAAAAATAAATAAATAAAACAACACACACACACACACACACACACACACACACACACACACTTTAATACCGAACAGCCTAACATCACCAGCTGACTTCCCAATCAATAGTCCATTAATTCCCGTTCTTCTTGATAGAGACGACTCAAAATATTTAAGACGACCCAGCAAAATGAAAAATGTGTTTCATTAGGTTGAAATACGTACGTCTATTTTGTGGTAAACTCGTTAAGAAACGTTTAATTGAATCAGTCATCCTGGTCATTTTGAAATATACTTTTTTTTTGTCACTCATCAGCGACAGCAGCCTTTGGTTGACGTCGTCGTTAATCTAAGCGGGTACAACCATCCATTCAACGGGCGACGTTTACTTCAATGAGATAAGATGTGACGGGACAAGACTCGATCACGAAATTCACTTCAGCCCTCACTTCATGTACAGATTATATAATAGAGCATGATGCACAATTAAAAAAATTAAATAAAAAAAACACACACACATGAAATGGTAAAGATTTGAAATGATTCAACAATGCAATATGTGTTAGTATTTAGTATTGTTAGTATTTAGTATTGGTTAAATGAAAGTGTACCTAATAATCAGGGCCCTGAGAGTGAGACAACTACTGAGCCGAGGTGAAAGCGATTCATGATTGATGTGCGCTTTGTGCAAAGTCATATCAATATGAATATACTGTAAATGTGCACACAATCCTGTTATTGGTTGGAGCTGCTGTGACAAACAAATTTCACCTGGGCTTGATGAAGTCATTTCTGTTTCTGATAAGTCAGTGAAGTCAAGTCAACGACTGCGATTCAAGTCCTCAGTCAGTCCTAATGCAATCACAATTCATCAAAATCAGTCTGGACTTGCAGACAGTATGAAATCTCATTAGTCGAGTGGGTTCACGTCCAAGTGACACATCAACCGATTGTGCTAACCCATTTTTTGAGGGGGAGAACTTTGATGTCAAGATTTTTTTTTTTTTAAAAAGTGACTGCAGTCTGAGGCCAATGCAACTCATGTGACCACGGAGTCCTCTCATCTATGACAGACGTTTACTGCAGACAAACCTGCATTAAACCGCTAAATGTTCCCACCATCCTGCAGCAAATGTGTCCAAAACAAATGGCATGAAGCCTCCAGAAAAGGGTATCAACAGACAGAAAGTAAAGTCCAGAATAGTTTTTGTCCTGTCACTCCTGAGCTCAGCTCAGATCTGTGGAACAGGTCCATCTACAACCCACAGACAGGTTTCGAACACGAGCGGGCTGTGCACGCACAATGAAACACGAGTGTCGCCTTCAACGTCACAATCGTAGGTGAAATCAATGTCAGCAGGTATTACTTTAGCGGTTCGGTTGAGCAGACCTTTGCATGCTATCACCACTGTTCCAAGTCAATTCTTTCAGAATGGAAAAAAAAGGAAAAAGATTTAAATGCACGTCTGCACGAAGCACCACAGGCTAGGGGCTACGTGTTTTCTAGAGGCCTTGTGGATCAAGTTATGACTGGGAAAGTTCTTGTAGGCCTTCACAAACGAGCTACAAACGTTAACCAAACTATACTTTAGCAGAATACAAGCTTCGCTCGGCCCAAAAGCGCACTTCTTTGACCTTTTCGGGAAGAAGCGGTTTGACGCTTGTAGCTAGCGATTCCCAGCAGTTTCATGCTAGTAGCATGTAGCCTGGGTGAGCTTACCAAGAGAAGTTGGGAAAGTTCTGCTCCGCCATAACTTCAGGAAAAAGTGGCGTCGGTGACATCATCATATTTGCAACGCATTCAAAGAAAAGAGGAAAAGTTGGAGTCGGTAAAAAAAAGTCCTTTAGTTATAGCAAATATTTACATATCAGTTAAACGTGGCAATAATGTAAGAGACGAAGGTCATTTGTGCTGTTTCTGGATAGCAAACTAAAATAAAGAGAGTAAAAGTTTGAATCTCCCAATCGAGCTGAAAGGCGGAAAAAAAATCCGTCGGACCTTCAATGTGACACGACGAGGGCGATTTGTCCAAGTCGGGAGAGGCTTCTTCAGGCGAGAACTCCCGCAGGTTTCCCGTTCATACCCCCGCCGCTCGTTCGGTCACTATTTGTGCAGCAGAAAAAGGTTTCGGTTGGAGTCAGACTGACGCCAGCGACTGAAACAGGAGCTCACAGTCACAACAAGGGTTGTGAGCATCTCTCACACTGCGTAACCACAGCGCAAACTTAAACCCTCCCACTACGACACGCTCGCTTTTCCTTCTAAAGCTGCAACAGCTTGCATTTTGGATTTTTACAAACATCATTCACAGTGGTTCCAAATAAATGTAAAAAAAAATCAGGATGCCACTGAGGAGACTGGTGTTCCTACTCCAACGGCTTCTACAAAGGATTAATTCACGTGTTTCATGGTAGATAATGGCATTTTAAAACAAGTATTTGTTGTTTTTTATTATTTTTGTTTAAAAAAGGTCTAAACTTAACCAAATACCAACGACTACTAACTCCGAGTGCGCCCTCCTCTGGAGATTTGAAGAGAGTGCATCACTAAAACGTAGTTTTTGTTTCATTTCCTATCTCAGACACACAGAAGTGTGGTTGGTGAAATGGGAACGTTTAAACAAAATAGAATGAAATGCATCATATTTTGGTTTGTGATAATTTGGTTGAGACTAGACTAGACAGCTGCAACTGCAAGCCTCGCAGTGGCCACCGGTGGCGCTAATGCACCATTATCATGATAGGCTATGTTTTAAAAGGCAGTGAATTTGCAAAAACCCTGGCATTGGAAAAAATGTAAAAATAAAATAAAAAGAAAGAAAGAAAGAAAGAAAAATGAGACATGTTAAAACCCTCTCCAGGTGCTCTTGTTTTGTCTTTTTCTTTTCCCACGGACGACGTTTCCCGTTGTGAAACTACTAACTCAACACTTACCATGTGCTCAGCATCTTGGACTGGGTCCCCCGAGGCCCCCCAATCACAGATGGTGTCCAGGTCCCACAAGAAAGCTGAGTTGACGCAATCCTGGAATAAAAGCGCCTCACCAACATCCTGGTCAATATGTCCTGGTGGGTTCAGCAGACATTGTTTTCATAAAACAGCCACTGCTTACAGTTAAAGATCCCGGGATTTAGGACATCCTTCTTGGAATTTTATACTTTTTCCAAATTTGCATATTCTTATAGATATCCCATAATCTAACAAATGTCACTGGGAACAATATTGTTTCTTTGTACATGAGGGCAGGGCTTTGTCATTGTGTAACATTTTAAGGTACACCAAACAAAATGCAATAGAACCCTAATGTTCCACCCTGAGTGTGATGGGGAAACAAAGTCAAAGTCAAAACTACCAATACAGGTTGTTGTATTTTCCCCTGTATGGTATGAATGGAAAAAATAAAATAAAATCACAAGAAGAACGTATCATCCCTATGTCTGAGTATTGCAGGCAAGTCCACCTTAAGACTGTGATGAACGCATCTTCCCCACTTATTGATCTGACTGAGCACTCAGCCAACTGAGATCCTGCAGCTCCAATCTTCATCTTTCATCTTCTATTTAAAATGTGATGTGATGGACCAGAATGTGTGCAACAAGCAAATTCTTCATCAGCGATATACCAAAATAAATGAAGCAAGGACTGATTTTATCTTCATCCCCCCCAGTTTTTCCTCTATGACTTTTGCAACTCCAGGGCTTTAAGTTGTATCACATATTTTTGATAAATAAAAAACAACAATAAAAAGAAAAATCACTGTGCTGATGAGCCAATATTCTAAGAAATATGATTTGACCCATGCTAATTAGTTTCATGTTTGTTTTGTTGTTGTCATCGGTTTCCAAGTTCCTGCCAGAGAAAAAAAAGGAAACAATATAAATATGTATTTACATTGAAAGCACAAATGCATAAAAGTCACATTTGACATATTTACTGTAAACGGTCAACAATCTACAACTGCCGAAGAGGGCCCAACACTTTCAGTGAATGCTATCTCAGGCTAAGCTAACACCAGTTAACCAGCCAATGATCTATCTGTCTAAACACAAATGTGTGGTAACTATCGTAATACAGGTACTGCCTCCTTATATATGACTACAAATTGTAACAGTGTGTAAATAAAGGTCAGCCAATTTGGGTAATGTGGAGCCAGTCTGCGCCACTGATTGGTCGATTCACAGAGGCGGTGTCCAGCTATTGCCCCTTGTGATTGGCTGCTTCCAGGGTAAGTGGCCAATCACCGTGCAGTTTCCTCGCCGGAGCCTGTGAATGACATTTCAGGAACTCCTGCTCTCACCGCATGTAGCGCAAAGAAGGAGGCGTAAACACAGATATAGCTTCATAGCTGTCGAGGTAAGCAATAAAACTGAAAACACGGAATTTAACCAGCAACTTGTACAACATTGTAACAATCGAAAATTTGTGTGCCGTTTTATGTATCAAGTGAGGATTATCCGTTCGGCCGTTTTTTTTGTGTGCGCATTTGTTTGATCTCACGAACGGAGCATCGGGATCTCGGTCCGGCCTGCTACCGTTATACCGTCACAACGACTTTGATGTGTTTGTCCTGCGCGGGAGATTTCCTTTTGCTGGTATATTCACCTGGATAACCCCCAGAAATGCGGTATGGACAATGCGTATCGTCAATTGACCCCCGGTAGACACTTTACTGGGGGAAACAAACGCCTAATCGTCGACGGAACGGCGCGTCTTGTTCGTCATCGTGAGGTGCTGCGCTAGCGTGTGTTAGCACGAGCTAGCGAGTAGCACAAGCGTCTCGCGAGTACGCCTGGAAAACAACGTGACCAGGCCGACGTTAGCGTAGCATCAACCTTTGGCGTTTTTTTTTGTTGTTGTTGTTGCAAAGGCAACAAACTACCCGGTTTGTTTTTAAACATGGTAATCGACGTGTACGTGTCTTCGATTTCTACACGATGTGTCGAATTATTTCGACCTCTATCAGAATCTCACATTGGGTCAGCTTCGGCAGATGTTAGCATACGATCCACGACACGCTTTCATGGCCGTTTTTGTGCTGGTCAGCAGCGAATAGCACAATTTTGGAAGAGGCTCACCGAACGGCATTTATTAGCAGCAACAAGTTGTGTTTTCGCTGTCCCGTGCAACTGCAATTTAAAAGTTGCGCCTTCGTGTATTGTACTTTGTCGTGAGCGTGAGGAGCTTTATTACTCATTAACTCACATTCCTCCTGACTTTGGTGTCTCCAGCAAACCGAAGTTTGGTCGATGGCGATCACGTCATTCCATTGAGACAATCCTGTAAGTTAGTCTAGTTAGTTAGGTGTTGATAATAGACTTGTTTGCATATGAAGGCACCCTTCGGTTTTAGGGTAGACTAGACTCTCCCCTGAAATAACCTGTGCACCATTGTAACCAGAGAAGAGTGACAATGAATAATGTCTTGTACTTCTTTGTCACTCGTGGCGAGGAATTGAGAAGACTACAGAGGGTCTTTTTCATTAAGTTCAACATGTACTGGACAGAGACTAAGTTGAAGCACATTCTGGTAGTAAAAGTGTTTTAAAATGGAGTAAATAGTTCTTTAACTATATTAGTGACATGCATCATGTGTACAAAAGTAGAACACCCATTGATTATTGCATTTTAAAATAAATGTAAATTTTTAGAAATAATATGTAAACATTGGGATTGAAAATATTTTGTGCCGTCACCGCTGAATTTAGTCGCTGCAGATTTAATAATGTCACTGGATCCTTTACACACTGAAAGGAAAACATGGATCGTCGGATCAATGGTGCACGAAAGCTCTGTAATTCCTCATGTTTCTGTCTTTTTAGATAATGGAGATGAGTTGCAACAACGAGTGTTTTGGATGTGGCCGTTCGGGGCACTGGATCAAGAACTGCCCCAATGCCGGCACCACACGAGGACGTGGCAGGGGCCGAGGACGAGGCAAGGGTACAATATACTCTTCAGGCCACATTCATGTTCATAAGATGCCTGATGTTTCCTTACGGACCTTCTGCCTGCTGTTCAGTCATTTTGCAACGACAGGATACAACCAGCATGTCCAACAGATCTAAGTTCAGCGGTTGGCGTTAGGGTATCTATCGTTACTCTGTGTCCTAATCATTGTGTCATTACAGAGGTGTTCTGCTATCGGTGTGGAGACCAGGGACATATGGCCAGGGACTGTGAACAGCCTGAGGATGGTGTGTGCTGCGCTTCACATCTCCTGTAGTAGTTGGTTGATCTATGCTTGCAGCGGTGCATCCGCTAGAAGATGAGTTTGAAATCTTGTTTCCTGCACAGCGTGCTACAACTGCCACAGGAGTGGCCACATCTCCCGTGAATGCAAGGAGCCCAAAAAGGAGAGGGAGCAGCTGTGCTACACCTGCGGCTGTGCTGGTCACTTGGCTCGCGACTGTAACCATGCCCACGAGCAGAAATGCTACTCCTGCGGCGGGTTTGGCCACATTCAGAAGCTTTGCGACAAGGTGAAATGTTACAGGTGAGTGTCGACTTTGACGTCTCCTCTTGGTCGTCCTGCTTCCCTGCAGGGTTCTTTGCTTCCTCTGTTAGGTTACTGAAGCAACTTTTTCTTCTTTTTTTTAATCTGTCTCCTCCAGGTGTGGCGAGATCGGTCACGTTGCTGTGCAGTGCAGTAAATCCAGCGAGACTAACTGCTACAACTGTGGAAAGGCAGGCCACCTGGCGAAAGAGTGCACAGTTGAAGCCACCGCATAATCAGTGCCCTCTGTTGCCCCTCCTTTTTTCAGATTGATGGTTGGTTGTATTATTTTCTCTGAATCCTCTTCACTGGCCAAAGGTTGGCTATGACAGAGGCTAGTCCCAGGCCAGTGAGCCTCTCGACATGTAATACAATGAAAGGGGTGAAAAAATATCTTTCTGCATTCAATACAAAAATGTTTTAGTTTGGTAGCGGTGTTATGTATAATGCTTTGTTAAAGAACCCCCCCTTTCCAAGCCACTGGTGATCAGAGATGGAAAAATGGGACTAAACATATGGGAATCTATAGGACCTCTGAGCTTGTGGATGTGAGTCTCAGTAAAATGAGACAAAAGAAGGGAGTAAATGGAAACCAAACGTCCACGTTTGGTTATTTTGGTTTGTTTTAGTGGGATATGAGTTGGCCAAGAGAGAATGACATGGAAACCGTTCATAACATGATGCATTTCAGCCCTACAAGCAGCTCTGCGGGCGACAACAAACTACATGTTATATTGCTGATATACAAATTTTGGAGGCGTTAAAAGAAACGAGTTCTTTTATAGAAATCTGTTTACAATTTAAAGATCACACGGTAGTCCAAGGTAGACGTTTCCTTTCAAACAGCTTGGAACCTTTTTGTTTTTTTACCTTGGCCAAATTTAACATCAAGAACAGTTGTCAGAACAGCAGAATTAGGAGTTATTTGGGAATGAAAAAATGTTTTCACAGAAATCAAATGTTATTTTTGTACAATATCACTTAGACTACTGTATAAATACCATTTGCTTGTACTCAGTTTTTAAGTCGGAAGGAAAGTGCAACAGAAGTCCTAGAAAATAGAAATGTAATTTTAAACTATCAATAAAGCTGGAGGAGCACGGGGAGGACCTTCTTGTCTGAGTCAATGTGTCCATGTTGTGTGCTATCACGTCCGTGTCTTCACAGCAGGTAGATGCTGAATGGGTTCCAACGGCCTGAAAACGCCACACCGGGGGTCTTCCCACCGATTCAGTTAGTTCAGTTGAACTTTGCTAAATGTTTTTTACAGACGTGATATACCAGTAGTCGTAGTTTCGCTGTGTCCGAAATTAACCATAATCCCATACTTAATACATTTGGGAATAGACCTGAGTAGAGAATCTGATTTAGGATTATTTTTGTCATTATACAAGGAGAACTGACACAAAAATCTTAATGTATATATCTTCCATCCATGTACAACGAATCCACAAGTTTTTCCAGAACATCACATGGAAATAAAGGCAAATTAATTCAAATATCCCATTTGTTTTGGTGTAATCACCTTTAGGACCTACATGTCCTCTCTATCTCTGCCTACATGCAGATTAGTGATAAAGTTTAGTAACTGGGCAATAACTCGAGCTGCTGCTGCTGCTGCTTCTCCTCCCACCCAGAGTCCTCAGATGACCTGAGTCATCACCAACAGAAATGGGGAGTTCACTACAAGTGCCTCGACGCCATCTGTACGTGGCCACCACACATCATCTAAACCCCATGAGATGTCCACTGACGGGGACGAAACACGAGCAGTATCGGCGACTAGTGCCGCGTTTCGCCCCAGAACAGCAGCTCCACCTCGCAGTCTAAAATGGCAGCGGGGTGTTTGTGGTGCAGCAGCTGCAGCAACAAGCCCCGCCCCTTTCTCGGGCTCTCCCACGGTGACGTCACATGGTGTCGTCCAACCAGCTCGCAGTTTACGCACATCACAGACACGCAGACCACCCAGCAGCTCAGCAGCGGCGCGGCCGGAGCGACCCGGCTTGTTCGGGTCCCATTCCGGTTCTTTTGTCTCCTTCGCGGGGAGAAGCGAGTGAGATGCGGGGACTGCTGCCGCTCGGCCGGGGCCTGTGCGCCTGGTTTAACCGTCAGGCCAGGCGAAAGACTGGGATTGCCGGTTCTCGGTGCGGGTTTTGCGGAACTCAGTCTATCAGCAAGGTACGGTTGGAGCGGCCGCTGGCTCAGACAGAGCTGACATTGTTGACAAGGCGGTCCTGTTGTTTTCCTGCTACAAGTACAGACAGTTCTTCTGCATGCGGCTTAAACAAAGATGGTGGGGACGAAGCGACCAGACAGCGGATGTACAGATGCAGATGTAGTTTATTTCCCTGATGAGAACACACACACACACACACACACAGAAGAAGGACATGTACGGATGGTGCACCACAGTGGTGCACCAGTGTAACCACCACACTGCAGTGACACCCCAGGATTCCCAGCATCAATAAAAGCCTCACATCATGTGTGTAAACAATAATAAGAACACCAATGCATTCCAAATCGGCCCCCGACCTCCCAGTTCCTCTTCATCCATACTTTGTTTTCATCTTTCAAACAGAAAGGGACTTTGATTCAAAAACATTAAAGGCGATTAGATTCGTTCCCACTGGTATTGTCATCACCCCCCTCCCCTCTAACCCTGCCTTCCAACTTCCTCTCCACAGCCACAGCCAAACTTTGGCCTGCTGTTTGACATCGATGGCGTACTCGTCCGGGGACGGATGCCAATCCCCGCTGCTAAGAGGGCGTTTGAGAAGTTGGTGGATTCTCAGGGACAATTCCTGGTGCCTGTCGTGTTTGTGACAAACGCTGGGAACTGCCTCCGTCAAACAAAAGCAGACCAGCTCTCCCACATCCTGGGTGTTCCTGTGAGTTTTACACCGAATGTGGGAAAAAAAAAAAAAAAAAAAAAAACACTTTCACTGTAGCGTCCCCTGACATCGGTGCTATTAACCTCTCCTCACACTCCATCTATTCCTAGATCACACAAGATCAAGTCATCATGTCTCACAGTCCACTGAGGATGTTTAAGAAGTTCCACGACAAGTGTGTGTTGGTGTCCGGACAGGGTCCAGTCCTGGAAATTGCTAAAAAGTACCCCTGAATCTTTTCTCCCTTGTGTTGTCCTGCTCACGATTGCGAGTAGAATTGGGCTTACGACGCTTCTCCTCAACGTTCTGTCTTCAGCGTCGGCTTCCAGAACGTCGTCAGCATCGACATGCTGAGAGAATCCTTCCCGTTGCTGGACATGGTGGATCACAACAGGAGACCCAAACTACCGGTGAGACCACACATGGATTCGATTCGGGTTCGAAAACCCAACAAACGGGGACATGCCAGCATTAGCATGGTCCCGAACGAGATCGCACTGCTGCAGATCCCGTATTGTTCCTTTTTTTTTCATTTCTGTCAAGTGAGGATCTCCACAGAGGTCATTCCAGGGGGTACATGCTCAGTCCCGTGGTACAGCCGCGGCTCATCGTTATGTCTTGTTGCCTCAAATGTGACTATTCTATTTCCTCTTCCTTTCATTTCAGTCTAATCCCGTCGCCAACCTGCCGAAGGTCGAAGGTAAGTACGTGCCTGTTATTTGCGACGTCTCCTGAGTTGTCCGCGGTAAATCCCTCCCACGTCTTCAAACAGCTGTGGTTCTCTTCGGGGAGCCCATTCGATGGGAGACCAATCTGCAGCTGATCGTTGACGTTCTGTTGACCAACGGAAACCTCAGCAGCGTCCACCTGACCCCAAACACACCTCACCTGCCCCTGCTGGCCTGCAACATGGACCTACTGTGGATGGCCGAGGCTCATTCTCCACGGTAACGCTTCCAGGTTCACCCACCGGCCGGCAGCGTCTCAGTTAGCAGTGATTAAGCCCGGGCACGTTCCTCTGTCTCAGGTTTGGCCACGGGACGTTTCTCGTGTGCTTGGAGAACATCTACAAGAAGATAACGGGTAAAGAGCTCAAGTATGACGCGCTGATGGGGAAACCGAGTGAACTGACCTACCACTTCGCTGAGTACCTCATCAGAAGCCAGGCCCTGCAGAGGCAGTGGACGCTGCCCATCACGTCCCTGTATGCCATAGGGTAAGACACACGTCGGACTGCTAACAAGGCAAAATATGGGGCTTATCCACACACACACACACACACACACAAAAACAAAAACAGCCTGCAGAGGTTATGCCGGGTTAGGGGAGATCTTATCATCTCTGGGCTGGATACTAAACAAACAGTAGCAGCTATGTCAGGGCCGCACCCGGACACCAGCGGGGTCAAATGGACCCTGGACCGATTGAAGACACTCAACACCGATTGGTACTTCAGATTCTTTTAGTTGAGTATTACAACACGTTTTATATATTGCAAGTTGTTCTTGTTGATTTCTACTGTTGTTTGTGTCCATGTATTTTGTTTTTGTTCTATTCATGTGAAAGGGAACTTATAGAGGAAGTAAATGGGTTCAAGTATAAGGTCTGATAAGTGTTTTACTTCCCCCAGAGAGTTGTTAGTCATCAGGTAATACAGAGACTGTTGAAATGTTGTTTACGCTAATATTTCTTTTGTATAGTAAAAAGTATTAAACTAAATAACGAATAACTTATTTCAATATGTAAAACAACAAACGATGCTCCGTCCCTGGGTGGGCTCCAACCCCCGACCTTTGTGTTAACAGACCCACTAACCACTGGTCCACAGAGACAGTCCACTGCTGCTATTGTGGAGTTCTAGACCCAGATGGTGAAAATGAGGAAGAATCCTTCAATCCTTCATCAGTCCAGATGGTTCTAGGACACCACCAACATCTGGTCCAGCAGCAGCGGTTTCATTACACTCTCCCCTCTGTTCTTAGGGATAATCTCATGACGGACATCTACGGCGCCAATCTGTACAATCGCTATCTGGAGGAGAGAGCTGCTAGAAAAAACCCCAAAGCCAAACTGGCGGCTGCCACCGGGTCCAGCGCTGCAGTGCCCCAGGAGGAGGAGACCGACAACCTGTGGGAGAGCGAGCTGGCGCTGCCCTCGGCCACTTCCTGCAAGTCAGTCCTCGTCTGCACCGGGGTGTACAACCCCAAAGCGGAGGTTCCCCCCGACGCGAGCCACTGCATCAAGGAGACCGTGTTCCACGGCCACCGGGACTTCCGGTTCGATCCGGCGCTGGTGGAACCGGGCCACATCGTGCAGGACGTGGCGGCAGCGGTCGACCTGATCTTCGAGCAGGAGAAGTTTGTGCCTCAGTAGAGATTTCAGCCAACGGGTGATGGCGGGAGAACACTGTGCTGTAACACTGTGGACGCTGGTGGACCCCCTCAGAGGGCCCTGACGCTCCTCACTTCAAGGAGTAGTAGGAGAAAACACACGTTACCCATGTGGCTGGCAGATCCTTCCTCTGTTTTTGTCATTGTATCGTTAATCGCCTGTTTTTCATTTATGGAAAGTATCAAAACAGCCTTATTTGACCCTGACAAATCTGTTTTTTTAGACGTTAATATTTTAGATTGTTACAAATCCTAAAATCCATCCTATATTTATTACAAACATTTACCGCTGTTTTTAACGAAGCATTCAAGTAACATTTTGTTCTGGAGAAATCTATGCATGGATTTGAGAGTGGTTCTTGTACTGTAAACGCTACTGTTCCATGTGCAATATTGTCGTGTAATAGTCCATTTTGTCTGCGTTCCGTCTCGTTGTGAGAACCTGACCAGTATTTGCACAGATCCGACATCTCGTTACCAATTTTTTTTTTTTTATTTTATTTTATTTTTTTCCATGATTAGAACGTGGAGATGCATTTTTCTGCCTGTGGAATTTCCCAGGTGCAAAAGCTGTCTCGACATTCATTTCGATATAATGCCAATGAACTGCTTTTCTTGCCATATATTTGACCATTTGTAGTATTTCACTCATTGTAAAACTGAAGAAAATATAAGGAATCGATTGAAACGTTTGACAAACATTGTGCGTCGTTTTTCCATGAAAGAGGATCCTCATTTTATTAACTTATGCTCAAATATGTACCACATTTCCTTTAAGGATTATTCGTTAGGGACAGATGTAAGCCGTTAAACAGTCTTTTCAACTATTATGTCTTTTTTTTTTATGACTACTGACACATTATTTACATGTGCACAGGTAATATTAGTCATACAAGTCTGACCTCCGTTATTTGCAGCTAAAACGCTATTGCAGCTGCACACGTGTGCGCGAGTAAAGTAAGTACAACGTTTTATTAACTCCTTTATGAAGATTAGTCATGGGATTTTCACTTCAATTAATTCATTTTCAATGAGTCAATATATTCTTCAAGAATATCTTGAAATTCTACCAAAATCCTGTATGAGAATAATAATAATAGATATGTATACATGGTTATATAATTATATATTTACATAAATATTTTTAACTTACAGAAAAAAGCAGGTGTCTGTCTGTTCTTGGTCAAATTACTTTATCACAATGAACCAGTGTCGATACATAAACGACACTGCTGCTGTGTTTGTAACATCACCTGCATGTAGTGCCAGCTCCCTCAGGTCGCCTTTATCTTTATATTGTGCTTCTTGTGCAGCGCGTCCAGCACTTGTGGCAGTAAGTCCATGTTGGCAAGTGTCTGTTGACCTCCAGCGCGCGCCTCGGTGTCCACACGGACCTCTGACGGGTCAAGGTGCAGCCTCCTCCTGTGTTTAGGCCTCAGGGAGCGCAGAGAATCCGCCTCGAACCCTGAATGCCTCTTGTCTATGTACAAAGTGAAGGTGGAGTGTTTGGCCAGTCTCAGGCTCCACAGAAGAAGAACGATGAGACAACAGAGCATCGCTGCCATCACGGTGGGGTAATAGCTTCCAGCGCAGCTCTCTGGGGCACAAGAGCTGAAGTAGTGGTCAGTGAGGTCAGCGACGGCCTGCTGGGCCACAGAACTGGGGCTGGAGCAGACGGGCTCCTGAGAAACAGCCGCCTTGTTCTTCAGGAGCCAGTTCCTCAGGTACTGAATCCTGCAGTCACAGTGGAAAGGGTTACCGGAGAGGGAGACCCTCCGAAGTCCAGCCAGGTTGTCAAACAGCCCCGGCGTGATAAAGGTGAGTCTATTGTCCTGCACGTGGAGCTCGGTGGTGTCGGAGGGCAGCTGGGGCAGCTCAGTGAGGTGGCACGAGCTGCAGTTGACGTGCAGACGTGCAGACAGGCGGAATGAACATGGACAGGGCTGAGCAGACGTGCGCGCGCTTGATGCAGCTAAGACAAACAAGACGGCTAATCCCGACTCACGGAGCATCCTGCAAATAGAAAAGTTTGAACTGCACCTTTAAATATTAGACGCAATCATGTAGTTTTTATAAAATGGCTCTTGAATATTACTTTTATCTCATGAAATAATAATCATTTAAACGTATAGTTTATTCATTGTATATAACAACAGCAATATTCAACATTAATATTATTAATATTGAATATTAAACATCGTGGACAACAATAATATGTATGTATGTATTATATAACAATAATAAATTAACATAATAATCACAACAATTTGATCATAGATAGAAAAAACAAACAAACCTTTTAGAGTGAAACCAAGTTGGCATGTGTCTCTGGTGTCTCTAGTCATCCTTAACTTTGCTGAGCGTTCCAGTCCGACATTTGAGCTGAAGAGCATTTGAAATGTTCTGTTGGTAACTGACGTGTTCTTGGAGCAGCGGCGAATGTGCCACTGTGAGCGAACTTCATCTGCCCCGTCGAGATAAGACTTTATCTGTTCAAGACAGTGGCACAGAGGCTGCGTGAACATCTCCCCAGCTGCTTTTTTTTGTTATTATTATTGGCTGAAGGCACAGCAGCCACTGCACTGCAAAATAGAGCTGAGAGCACAAACCTGTATGTGGACGTGAACGTACGTATGAGAGCAAACACCGAATGGGCTCCAAGGCCGAGGAGCTAAGTAGGAGAAGTGTGGCATCAAACGTCGGTGATTGAAGAAAACACGTCTCCGGCTTCACGTAACATTCATTTCCTGATGCTCAGAGGAGGAACTGAGGAAGTGAGGAGCATTGTATAGTTGAATGTGTGTGAATGTGTAAATCCTTCCATTCTTTGTGAGACTGATCCTGCTCCAGAGCTCTGCACCCATTACGTCATGGAGAAATGTCTTTCCTGGCTTTTCTTTTATTTCACCGCTAGGTGTCACTGGAATGAACAATTGAATGAATGAATGAATGAATG
>JBBMJM010000001.1:2220567-2238398 GCA_037832705.1 Centriscus cristatus | reverse complement strand
CACACACACACACACACACACACACACACACACACACACACACACACACACACACACACACACAAACACACACACACTATATTAGACAATAAAGGTGATTTGGACTTTGACTTTGGTGTTAGTTGTCATTAGCAGTCCTTAGCTGGGTTAAGCTGCATTAGCATACGTTAGCTTGTGTTACCTAGCCTTAGCTTTCCTAGCCAGCATTAGCATCTCGGTTCTCACCAGCAGTAGGTGCAGGTTCACCGTCAAACCGTTCATCAGAGCCACCTCGTCCTCACGAGCTCCTGTACCAGAGGAGAACATCTGCTTTGAAAGTCAGTCTGTTCCTTCTCGGAACCACTCTGGAGCATCGTGGAAGTTCTAGTTCTACAACACAACCACACAATTGTCGCCGGCACCAGAACGTCCTGATCTCTGGGTCTGTGGGAACGTACCAACAACATTCGCCATCATCTTCTCCAGCTGGTTCTCCGCCCAGGCCCAAGGTCGAGCACCGCTGGTGTGTCCGTGAACACCACTGCAAAGTACTGCTGCACAGTTAGAAGGAACCCGCTAGAACCCAGAGGAACCTGAAAAAACCTGAAGGAATCCACAGCAGAAAGGAAGAGACAGGAGGAGACAGGAGAAGACAGGAGGAGACAGGAGAAGATAGGAGGAGACAGGAGGAGACAGGAGAAGACAGGAGGAGACAGGAGGAGACAGGAAAAGACAGGAGGAGACAGGAGGAGACTGGAGGAGACAGGAGGAGAGAGGAGGAGACAGGAGGAGACAGGAGAAGACAGGAGGAGACAGGAGGAGACAGGACAAGACAGGAGGAGAGAGGAGGAGACAGGAGAAGACAGGAGGAGACAGGAGGAGACAGGAGAAGACAGGAGGAGACAGGAGAAGATAGGAGGAGACAGGAGAAGACAGGAGGAGACAGGAGGAGACAGGAGAAGACAGGAGGAGACTGGAGGAGACAGGAAGAGACAGGAGAAGACAGGAGGAGACAGGAGAAGACAGGAGAAGACAGGAGGAGACAGGAGGAGACAGGAGGAGACAGGAGGAGACAGGAGAAGACAGAAGGAGACAGGAGGAGACAGGCAAATGTGCGTACATTCTCGCCCACTTGTCCAGCTCCTCGTCCACAAACATCCTGGTTTTCTTTGGTTGAAGGCCGAGAGAGTTCCCAACAAGGTACACGCACTCGTCTGAGGGGGTTGCCACCGACAGGTCAGCTGGACAGGAAGAAGACTGTCAGGAAGTCAGGCTGTCAAACAGGAAGTGGCACAGAAAGGAAGTGACAGGTGTGAGGCCTCTCACAGGTGGGCAGGTCAGACACCAGTGGGACGATGAACTCGTGTCGGAGTCCTCTCAGTCCGTCATGTTCATCCAGGAATCGAGCGACGGCGCCGTCGGATGGATCGCAGCTCATCGCCGCGGCGACACGCTCCAGCGTCTCTCTGGACGACGAACCGACCAGAGACGGGTCCAAGTCCATGTCTGTTGGACAGAGACTAGATTGCACTACAGTACTACTACACACTACTACAGTACTACTACAGTTCTACTACAGTACTACTACAGTACTACTACACACTACTACTGTACTACTACAGTTCTACTACAGTACTACACACTACTGCAGTACTACACCAGTACTACACACTACTACACAACTACACTGCTGCACACTACTACTGCACTACGACACACCACTACAGTACTACTACTCACTATTACAGTAGTACTACAGGCTACTAGAATACCACAACACTACTGCTACACTATTAAACTACTACGCTACACTACTACTCAGTACTACACTAATACACAAAACTACACTAATAGTTATACACACTACACTACCACAGTACTACACACTACTACAGCGGTCCACGGTACCTCAGAGTTGTTCAGAGTTCCGTCCTCAGATGTTCTCTCAGTCTGAATGCTCTGCACTGACCTTTGAACTCGGACCTGCAGTTAATCATTGTCGACAAACCTGGGTGCCTATGTAGAAAGACTCGTAGTACTCAAAGTACCTGTAGTACTGGTAGTTGTTCTGGTGTGATTGGACTCAGAGATAGAACCAAGTTCTCCAGGTCCAGGAAAATCCAGTTCTAATTCAGCAGTGAACCCTGTCATCCACTAGAGGGCAGAAGAACGGAACAACTCCACAGGAAGAAAGAACAACGAAGGACAGAGAAAACTGAAGGACAAGACAAAACAAAGGTCGACCAGATGACCTATGACCTCATAAAGCCCGCCCCCTACAGGTCACTGCACTCCACCATCATGTTGTACACTGTGCATGCGTGTGTGTGTGTGTGTGTGGTGATGGTGGGGAGGTCGACCTGCAGTCAGGTGTTCCAGCTCATCCTCACAGAACGACCTTGGTCACCCCCCCCCCCCCAACCCTCACACAAACACGAGCAGCAAACATGAAACGTGGCTGGTGTTTGCTGACCCGTTGCCGTCGGCAGCGCACAGTGTGTGTGTGTGTGTGTGTGTGTGTGTGTGTGTCCTCTTTTCTTCTGCTGACATTCCGTTCATGTTCTTTTCATGTTCCACAGATGTTCCTCTGAGGATCCTTTCATTCCTCTCATGTCATTTCATGTTCCTAGAATTTGTTGAATCAGTTGATGTTGTCTCTTCGGACACTGAAGAAGCTGTAGATGACCCCACAACTCACTTTCAAAGTGTTGTCGTAAACTTAAACCGCTGTGAAAGTATCATGTCCAGAACTAAGCTGTGGATGTCGGGACAGTCACCGGACTCCTGACACATTGAAGCGAGATCCCAGCAGGAACTATGAGACGAAGGTCGTCAGCCACTGATTGATTGATTGATTTCTGACATAAACACAAATGCAAACACCAATGGAAACAAAAAGAATAATACAAACCAAACAAAATATCCACAAA
The DNA here is from genome assembly GCA_037832705.1 of Centriscus cristatus. Lineage (NCBI taxonomy): Eukaryota > Metazoa > Chordata > Actinopteri > Syngnathiformes > Centriscidae > Centriscus > Centriscus cristatus. The sequence continues at coordinate 2,235,489 of JBBMJM010000001.1, read as the reverse complement.
GATGCCTGACAAACACAAGTCCAGAAAAAGAAGAATGCTTGAAAAGGAGTAGGAACGTGTTGAAAACTACAACATCAAAGGATGTCCAGGGGTCCGATCACAGTCTGACAAATAACAAACCAACAGAAACATTGTGCAAAGTTGTGCGATGAGCAGTCAGTTCAACAGCAGAAGACGCACAACAATATTCTTCAGACAAAACCCCGGACACACCAAAGATCACAGTTCCCCAGAGCTGAGTTCCGATGAAGGCCGCAATCCCACAGCGGAGATACAAGTTACAGTCTGAGTCAGAGTCAGAGCTGTACCGTGGACTACCCCAACAACGGAGATCCCAGCAGTGCCTCTTTCCCCCCCACCTCTCTGTATCGGAGTCCGGCAGTCAGTCTGGGCCCCACTCTGATGGTAGCAGCTCCCAATGACCCGATAGCCCCACGCTAATTATCGCCGCAACTATGTCGGTCGGGAGCGCTGCCATCACCAAAGGTGAAGAGAATGGTTTAATATAATCACCATTTGTAGCTCTGCCCCCTGAGGAACCAACCATGATAACATCAAAACCCCTGTTGGACTAAGTCCATCAATCCTTCACGCTGCCCCCCACCCAAAACAGACTATTGGCTGTTTTTCATGTTGTCGGTTTATTTGATGTCTCTTGTCTTTTTTCCCAGTAAACGGTGCGGTTAAATTATACGCTTCAGTCAGCTAATTTATCTTCGTCAGCGTATTTATCCAGGTCAGTTGGTAATTTATCTATTTACATTTTTCGCACTCTTTATATGACTGTTAGGACGAGCTGAGTTTCACCTGGAGACTGTTTCACCTGTTTGCACCGTGTCACATACACCGTATCTTTGACGTGACTCTGTTCCGTGAACTCACAGAAGGTTCTCTCACCTTCAGTGGCATTGGGACGTAGCTTCTCCAGAGCCATAAGGCGCCGAGCCCTAGCAGAGCACCAGCCGGACGTGAGCGCTTCCTGTCAAAGTGGGAAATCTGTGACGGTGCTGAATAGAAACGTGGCTCCACCACAGCTGCCATTTCTGTAGGAACTCCACCTGGCAGGTGGACAACTCCACGTTGTACACCTCACATCTCAGACCATCTGTGGGGGTCAACAGGAACATCAGCAGGTGTTAGCTAAACCCGAAGGACCAACAGGTACCTGAAGAAAAATTACCCCCCAACAACTGTTTCTTCATCAACATGTTCTTCTACAGCGCTGACCTTCATCAAGGAGGCACACTGGTGGAGGCTGGAGCAGGAGATGGGCATGGTGCTGTGTACAGAGACCTCTGGCTCCATGATGTTCTCCGCTACGCCCAGTGAGTCTGGACAGAACTGCCAATGGACAACTGTGACGACGGTCCACGCTGTTCTCAACTCCCCCCCGCACCTCTCTGTTGTTTTCCCTGAACAGGGAAAGAGAGAAAACTGCGCAATTATTTGTTCTCCTGCGATCTTGGAGACCTGGAGCCTCTGACCACCAAAAAAAAAAAGTAGCTGGATTTGTTGCTTGTCGCTTTTGTCAAATTTTCTCAACGGGGGGGCGGGGGGGAGTAGTTGGTAACACTCATTGTGCTAGCTCCTAACTCTTTACGCTAAGTGCTAACCCTGATACTAACCTGCCACGGTCCTGCGACAGGTCCCGTGTCTGGAGGACATGAACGAGTGTGAGAACAAACTAGCTAAGAGCTACTAATGCTAAGCAAAGACTAGCCAACACCAGCATACAGTTCCAGCCTGGGGCTAACAATAATGCTAACACCGGTCACACTGATCACTGCTGATCGTGCTGGCTAACACCAACACTGTTACACCCAGTAGATATTTCTGCACTGTTAACATTATCCAACGTTTGCAAAGGTTGGCAGGCAGTTGTCTTATCAACTGTGGCCTTGTGCTACCAGCTGACATGTTCAACCAGCCGGGGTGAAGCGTCAACATGTGAGAGCGTCGACTGATCTGACGTTTGTTTTCCAGCTGATACATCAGATCAGAACCTGCCCAAAGGTCATGGGTCGCTTGAAACATTTATTTATTGTTCGTTTGTCAAACTGTCATGAAACAACAAACTTCCTGTCACATGACCAACCACCCCTGACCTCTGTGTATGTGCAGGGCAGAGACCGACAGCTTGTTTGTTTGTGTGTGGGGTGTGTGTGTGTGTGTGTGTGTGTGTGTGTGTGGGGGGGGGGGGTCACCGGATCGCGGTGGCTGCCCCGCACCCCCACGTGCTATTTCCGCAGCAGCTGTCGGGATCGTGCAGCTCCGCGCGCGCGCCTCATGCAGCAGACGGGATGAAGTCCGGCGGCAGTGCACGCGCCTCCGCACCGGAAGAACCGGAGGAACCGGAGGAACCGGACAGCGGCTCCGACAGCTCAACCGAACGCGGCGCGCGAAAGAGGCGGCGGCCGAGACGCGGCAGCGCGGGAAACGGCGGGTGCGCGCGCCCGCCTTCCGTGAACAGACAGCGACAGGCGGCGAATGCGCGGGAGCGCGACCGCACGCACAGCGTCAACACGGCGTTCGCGGCGCTGCGCACGCTCATCCCCACCGAGCCCGCGGACCGGAAGCTGTCGAAAATCGAGACGCTGCGCCTCGCGTGTAGCTACATCTCCCACTTGGACCACGTGCTGCTTCGCGGGCATGAGCGCCGCGACGAGCCGCCGTGCGTGCGCCAACAGCGCGCGCTGCGCGGCCCCGACACGCCGCCGCCCATCTGCACCTTCTGCCTGAGCGGCCAAAGGAAGGTCAGTGACGTCAGCGGCGCGCGGGTGCAAGGCGTTATGTGGAGTGACGTCACTGACCCTGCGTTTTCTTCGTGTTAGCAAATGCTTGAACACACCAGCTGACACCCGCACGCAGTGGCAGCCGCTGGCTAACGCTAACACTTAACACTGGCGATCGCTAGCTACCGATGCCAGCTAACACAGGCTAATCGGTGCTAATGCTGCGCAAACTCTGAAACATGTTTGCTGACAGTTGCTAACACGAGCCACTCATGTGACATCACTGACCCCGTGTTTGCTTCCACAGCTCAGAGACGGCGGTAAACAGACGGTTTGACGTCACAGACGGGATGGAGTCAGTGTTTACAGCTTTGTAAATGTTTATTTGCTGAGGGGGCGGAGCTGCTGCCAACTGATGACATCAATTCCTCGCCAATCAGTGATGGATGGCAGTCCGTGCAGCTGAAGGACGTTAGCATTGTTGCACAGCCACCCTCTCCACGTCGGCGAGGCGCACCTGCTACTACCTCACACCTGAGGGTGGAGCCGCATCACACGATGGCGGCGTGGACCTGCATCCGGTGAATAAAGTATTTTTCTAGACAAGGTCTTGTCTAGTCAGTGGAAGCCGTGCCCCCTACCCCCCCCCCCATCCAATCAGATGTCAACAAGCAAGCAGTTCAATAATCTTTATTCATAAAAAAGTCGTCAATCGTTTTCAGATTAAAGTAGAAACCAATGATCAATGAGCTGAGGCAGGGGGCGGGACCAGGGGCGTGTCCTTCCACACAGCCACCAACAAACAGGACAGGTGCACCCAACAGTTCAGAGGAGGCGGAGCCAACAGGAGCCAAAACATCAGTAGGTGCCAATAGTGTGTGTGTATGTGTGTGGGGGGGGCATTCTATTGCTCCTGTTTCTACTGAAAAAAGTAAATGTGGCAGCGGAGGTTTTCAGTCAGCCTCCTCTTCCTCCGACTCAGACTCTGCAAGGAGAACACAGGACAGGCCGTCACCATGGTGACCACATGCTCATGTCACCGTGGTTAGCTCACAATCACATTACTGCATCACTAGTTACTGCACACGAGCTCGCTTCACGCGATGCATCATCGCAGTTTCCTACTCGTTTCCCCACAATTACCGCGTCAAACGCATCTGAGGTCCCAGTTGGGCTGTCCTGGGATAGGGGCTCCCTTTGACAGCGTGCATGCAGTGGACCGTAACCGTGGCAGTGTGCTCCTCACCTTCCTCTGCATTCTTCAGCCACTCCACGAACTTCTTCATCTGCTCCAGGAAGACACTCTTCCCTTTGGCCACATGCGCCTCCGTGTACCACTTCAAGATGGCCTCCTCACTCAGGACATCAGCTACGGGAGCACACGGGACGTCAGCGCTGGCAGGGTGTGTATTACCCCCCCCCCCCCCCCACACACACACCTTTGTAGAGCAGCACCACAATCTTCTGAAAGGCCTTCATGAAGTGGATGTTGTCGTAGCAGTACTCCTGGATCTTCAGCAGTAGGCTGAGCTCCGACAGGCCCTGGGAGGTGAAGGCCTTCAGCAGGGGGCTGTATTGCTGCAGGCACCACAACACATGAACGTTAGCTGCTAGCTGCTAACGTTTGAGTCCACTGGGACTCAGATCAGCACACCGACGTACGAGGCTGGTTTGGTTGAGCAGGTCCTTGGACCTCGGCAGGTATCTACATACGCTCACCTTCAAGTGTTTGATGGCTTGTTCGGTCACCAGCTCCTCCTTCTTGTTCCACTCCACGCAGCTCATGACGCTGGTCCAGATGATGCCGATCATGGCCTGCTCCGACAGACTGGCCTTCTTCATCTCCTCCCGCGTGAATGCGATAATCTGGACACAGACACACCTTTACGCTGAACCCACCCACCACAGGCACTATGCCACAGGGCACTGAGAACCTCATTTCAATCCTCTACTGAAACCTGCAGTAGTGACAGTAAAGCCTCCTTGGACGCTGAAGGGTCAGGGTTAGTCTGACCCTTCAACCTTCAGGCACACACTGAGTGCCCGTTTCTAAGCAAGTGAAGGATTTATTATGAAACTCCAGTGTTGGGTAATGAGCAATGGGAAGGAAGGAGTGTGACAGTGACACGAACTGGACACTTTCCTGTGCCACCTCCACCCGTCCACCCACCTCTTTCTGCGGGTCCCCGCGGGCCATCTGCTCCTGCAGCTCCTTCTGCAGTTCCTTGCGGGCGCCAATGGACTGCTGGTTGCGGGCAAAGTCGGACAGCTCCTTCAGCCCGGCGTCGGTGAAGTACTTTGAAAAATGCTCGCAGCTCCGTTTGTTGGCAGGAAAGAGTTCCTGCGGGGAAGGAGCCGATTGGCCAACGCAGGCAGGTGACTGGCAATGGGGGGGAGGGAGGAGTCTTACCATCAGCCGGTTGTCCATGCCCACTTTACGGAGGCTGGCCGCCACAGAGTTGATGTCCTTCTCGTTGATCCACGACTTGAAGAGTTTGACGGCGAAGGCAGCGGATACACCTGACACAAAACAACGGGTACAGACGTCTGCTGCTAGCTGCTAGCACACATCAGCAGGCCGCGGACACACAGCGAACATGCTACAGGAGGCAGCGTGGGTACACACACACGCGGCTAACATAGTATATGTGTGCATACAAACAGCTAACACGCCAAGGAAGCAGCGGGGCAAAACCTGACCTGCAGAGTGTGCATGCGCCAATAGTGGTGCAGAACAGAAGGATTCAAATCTCATCTCGCAGATAGGCCATAAATACAAAACTACTTAGGCTCTACATGATGCATAAAATATGAACTATTCTCAAACTCAACAACGTCATTTCTGCATTTTGTTGTTGATAATTGTTCCGTTTCCGGACGGACAATGTGCACATAGTCTGTCTGACGTTGCACAATAAAGCTGTTACAAAAGGTTTTCTGCTGTAAATAGAAACCGTGGGACAAAGTTGGCAGCTGGTACAAGGTCGTGATCCCGGTGGTTGATCTGGTACTGACACGGGCACCTCCAGGAAGCAGCGTGTGTGTGCATACAGACCGCTAGAGTGGTACAGGAGGCCGAGCGGCTGCTAACACGTCACAGGCAACTGCGCTAACCTTCTTTGACGAGGTTCTCGTTGAACAGGCTGCTCAGGATGGAGGCGGAGATGTTCCCGTTGGCCAGCAGGATGCCCGTTAGCATTGCTAGCTTGTTGCGCTCTGACTCCGTGAAGCCTTTGAGAAACAGCAGCAGCTGCACACACGCACACAGTTAAGAGTCTAGTCGCATGCGAACGTCACGTCCACAGCAAACACACCTTCTTGATCTCTTCCTCGAAGCCTTTCTCCAGGTACTTGTAACGTCTGATCAGCTTGTTGAAAACCTGCAGCGACACATCAGTCAGAACAGGTGTGAGGCTAGCGGCAGCAGTACACTGCTGGCAGCAGCTCACCTGAGCATAGGCCTGCATGGTCTCCAGGTCCTCCTGCGCGGTGAACAGGCAGAACTCGGTGCGTGTCATGTCATCAGACAGAGTCCCACCCGGAGCTGTGTGGACAAGATCAGACCAGGTGTGAAACCACACGTCCACTACGACCTTCTACTGCTTTACTCCTATACGGTAAGGACCCACACAGGAAGGGGATCTTTGTTTCCTTCAGCAAATGAAAGTGCACCTGACACGAGCAGTCCAATTGTAATGGTCTGTGGAGGACCACATCACCATGACAACACCTAGTTACATTTTTGGAGCACTAGGCCCATGGGTACGCCAATGTCTTAATATAATAAAAGTTGTGGTCAAACAAGACCGTGGTTCTCTGACAGTGTGTGTCTGCTCACCCAGCATGCCTCCGGCCACCAGGATGTCAAAAAGCGTCTCTGCATAGCGCCGGTAGTCGAGTTTGGCTCCGGAGGCGTCAAGGAACTTGGCCACAGCCTCCAAGTCGGATCCAGTTTGGTTCAAACCCTGAACGATGCTTTCCTGGAACTGAGTGGGGTCAAACCTCTCCTTCTCATCTGGGACAGGGCACAGACAGCAGTTACAGGGACAGACAAGAGGGCCCAGGACAGCAGGGGACAGGCGAGATAGACACAGGTAACAGCCAGAAGCTAAAAGACCAACCCACCTCTTTTCCTCGTTTTGAAACGCTGGCCTGTTAGCGTCGGCTTTTGCTGCTTTTGATTATTCATAAAAGACACCCTGGGGAACAGGAGAAGGCATGTGAGAGACCGGTGTCTGCGAGAGTACCCAGCACCGGAACAAGGTTCTACCGGACTTCCTTAAACTTTCCCAGGCTAACTAGCATTAGCATTAGTTAGCAGGGGGCCTCGCCATGCGCCGCCAGCCGGGGGCCTCTGCCCGCCGCCGGCTGCCGGGGCTCCGTGGGAGTCGGACAGACATCTATTGGGGACGGGGGGGCTCAACGTTAAATCAAACGCAATGAGTTAATGCCGGGTCACTCGTTAAAACCAAAAAAAGACGTCAAGGAGGACTCGGAGTCGGCTGATCGCAGCGAACATAGCAAGCTAGCTAACGTGCCGCGTTAGCCGCATTATCTGCTAGCAGGAAACGTTCCCAAGCTGGAGAACGTCACATTACCCGCCCCGACACTCGCATACAGGCGGTGGCAGGTGTAACGGGGTGCGGGGCAGTCGGAAACACGGGTACTCACCGAAATTCTTACTGATAAAAAACGGTTGTGAACCAGGGAAGGAAACAGACAGTCTGAGTGTGCGCGGCCCAAACAAAAAGACCTTCCCGTTCGGACTTCCGCTGGCTCCGCCCACCGCGCATGCGCTGCGCCGAGGGAATTTCCACTTCATGGACCCTCGGAAATCCGAAGCTTGTCTACTGTGTCCGTACGTGTGGAAACATGTCTGTGAAGGTTGTCAGTCATCCAGGTCATGGTATCTTGCTGGGTTAAATCGTAGGCAACTGGACTAGTTTGCCTCAAGACGTTTCAAGTGCCATTTGTTTCTTCACTGAGCATTTATTTGTGTTTTTAAAAGAATGTGAACATTAGTATGAGACTCTCTTCTCCAGTTTTACTCAGAAATCACATGAATGTGTGTGAAAAACACTCCACATCAATAAAGTAATTCATTGTACATGCTAAGGTGCTAAATGGAGAATTAACGTGGAATCATAATAGTCTTCTTCTTCTCCTTTCGGCTTTCCCTCTTCAGGGGTCGCCACAGCGAATCGACAATCTCCATCTTTCCCTGTTCTCTGTATCCTCTACTGTGACTCCAACTACCTCCATGTCTTCCCTCACTACATCCATAATAGTGTAGTGAGTAAATGAAGCTAGGAAGGGTTTGTGGTGAGTTTAAGAACATTGGTGGCGCCACAGGTGGTGTGTCCGCTGTTGATGGTGTTTTTCACTGTCGGTCCATGTTAGATGTTCAAGGCCCAGGGTTTGGACGTGCCTTCATCGGTGGCTGGAACCTGAAATCAAAGTAGCCAAAGGATGTAGCTCTGGACATGGTGAGAACGTGGTTAATGTGTGAAGCCCGAATTATGATACTGCGTCAACCTACGCTGCAGGCCACAGAGAGCCCTCTGCGTAGCCACAGGTACGCTGTCAATTTGATGCAGTAGCATAACTCAGGCTTTAACATGTTGAGAGCGAGAATGTGGTGAAAATGTACCTTCTGTATGAATGGTGCGGTGCAGGCATGGCAGATCCTGTCAGCGGTGGCAGGACTGTCCAGACGGAATGGACCGGAAAGACCAGCATCCGCGCGCGCTGCCGCCACCGCCCCTTTGATGGCAAAGAACACGGAGCTGCCCAGGAACAGGACAGGTTCTCCAATGCCCTGTGCACGGAGAACGGTTTCCACGGAGTGCTCCAGTAGTGCTCTAGAACCTCAGCCTGAAAACCAGCTTGCTGTACTAATACAAGATGATCGACAGAAGGAAGTAACATGACAACCTCTCATCATCACTGATCGCAGATGACCTCTGACCTTGAATAAGTAAATGACCTCTGACCCCAGATGACATCTCTTGGAGTAGATGATCTGAGAACCAGATTAACCCCTGACATCCGACATCATCTGACCTCTGACCAGCACCCTCTGACCTTAGAAGAGTAGATGGCGTGGGGGTTGCGGCTGTCCGGCAGCAGGGTGATATTGCAGCACAGCGGCATGTCGCAGGTGGCGGGGATCAGGTACTGGGACGGTCCTCTGGTCAGCAGACGCCCGTCAGGGGAGAACAGCAGCTGCTCCAGGGTGAACAGACCCACTCCCTGGAGGAAGGCGCCCTCCACCTGGGGGGACGGGACACTGGGGCACTGAGCAACCACATACCCAGACGCCAGCCCCTCCCACGGAGGACTCACCTGGCCCACGTCCACGGACGGGTTGATGCTCCTGCCCACGTCCACCACCAGGTCTGACCTCAGGGTCTGCATGGGACAGACGCGTGAGCGGGATGTCCCAGGGACAGCGGGGCTCCCATTAGCAGGTGGCACGTACCCAATAGCCACAGTGCTCCCCTTAGCATGCTAACATAAGTGCGTGAGTGTGATGTTCCCGGGGACTGCCATGCTTGCCTGTTAGCTCCCCTGTTTTAACAGCAGATTGTGCGCCCCTACTAAGCTGCCCGAGCAGATTGTCACGTGACAGTCACAATGCTAACATTAGCGCTGTTGGTGAGCTGCAGCTGTTAGCATGCTACCATAGCATGTGAGCAGGATGGACCTGGTAGTTTCCACTTAGACAGTCTAGCTCCACTTCGCTGCAGCAGACGCCGTAGGTGAAGTAGGCGTAGGGCTCGCCCGCCATCTTGTCCCAGTCCATGTGCAGGTCAGGACCTCTGTGGATGTACAGGTCACGTGACTCCACCCCCGTCCCATTAATCACTCCTTCACACTCACCGATGGAATCCTGTTGCCGACAGACTTATCTTCTCCACAAACGCCTGCTTTACCTGCCGGGGACAAAGCATTGGTGGTATGTCAGGTGGGCGTGTACGGTGGGCATGACTTACCCAGCTGCCCCAGGACCCTTCGGGATTTTTCTTCCTGAGCGGTTCCAAGCGCCATGACAGCGTCCGGCAGGCGTCCTGCAGCGTCCACGCACACATTAGGGGGGGAGTCGACAGGAAATGGATATTGTGGCTGACAGGAAGTGACCTCACCTGCACCGCCCTCCCGTTGGCGTCGGTGCCAAAGGACGCGGCCGAGGGACATGTGTTAGGGACGGCACCGGTGCTCGTCTCGCTGATGTAGATCTGTGAGGACGGGATGCCCAGTTCTCTGCTCGCCACCTGGGGGGAGACACAGGGGACGGGGTATATGGGCAGATGACAGGGACGGGTGAACGGGGGGACTGGGAAGACTGGGGACGAGCAGAGCAGTCCAGTACCTGCTGCATCTTGGTGTGGATCCCCTGACCCATCTCTGTCCCCCCATGAGACACCAAGACAGAACCGTCTTTGTAGATGTGGACCAGTGCTGCTGCCTGAGACACACACAAACTTACTCATCCAAAATGGTTATTCGTTTCCATTCCAATAGTTCAAGCTAGATTAGGCTGGACCACCTGGTTGAGGAAGCTCTCTGCAAAGGCAACCCCATACTTGATGGGGACCATGGCGATGCCCCGTTTCTTCCAGCGACTGGTGCGGTTGAAGGCGTGGACTTGGGTACGGCGGCAGCTGAGCTGGCTCTGGGCAAGGCAGAGGTCCCAGCAGCGCTGCAGGTTGTCAGGGCAGAAGGCCAGCCCGTAGTGGGTCACGGACGGCCCTTTGTACATGTTCACCTCACGGACCTGAAGATGAAGTCTGAGTCAGAGGGCTGCGGCGCAGGCAGCGCGGTACATATGCGGCTCGCACCAGGTGCGCGGGCAGCTGCAGCATAGCTGCCACATCCTCCAGAAGGTTCTCCACCACCAGGACACCCTGAGGAACCCCGAAGCCTCTGAACGCTGTGTTGGATGGAAGGTGGGTCCGACAGGCCGAGGCCCGGCCGCGCAGGTGACGTATGTTGTACGAGTTGTCCAGGTGGAGCAGCATCTTCTCCACTACCTGAGGAGGATGCCTCACTCAGTCAACAGTCATCAGCTCGTTCATCCATCCTTCCACTCACCAGGATGGACTCGTCCACTGTGTTTCCAGCATTTGTGAAATATTCAACATCAGCACACAAGATCCGACCATCGTTCATGAAGCCAACCTGAAACACACACACACACACACACACACACACACACACACACACACACACACACACACACCTGAAACACACACACCCGATATGCCAGTTGTGTGTGTGTGTCAGCCTCAGCCAATCAGCCGTCACCTTGTAGCGTCCCAGCACCGGGTGTCGTCCTCCGGTGATCAACATGTCGTCTCCTCGCTCCAGGACACAGCGGACGGGGCAGTTTGTCCTGGACAGAACAGCCGGGTTCACACACACGCACACACACGCACACACATGTGCACACATACACACTTCCACGCTGCCACAGCGACGATGGAGGCCAGGGTGGCGGTCTTGGTGACTTTGCCTCCGAAGGCTCCGCCCATCCGTTTGACGTGACAGGTAACCCGGTTGGACGGGACGCCCAGAGTCTCTGCCACGGCCTCCTGCACTCATCCATGCATTCACTCATCACTCATTGAATCGTCCATGAATCTGTCGTCTATCACCCATTCACTCCCTCATTCACCTGCGTCAGCGTGGGCCACTGCGTGGAGGCATACACGTGGACCTCATGGTCCTCTCCAACAGGGACAACCAGCACACTCTGGGTCTCCAGGTAGAAGTGTTCCTGACCGCCCACGTGGATCTCTCCTGGCAACGCAGTTGTCATGACAACAGCCGGACGTGGCAGGTGACCAAATGGATAAAGAACAGACCTTGGAGGACGTGGTCGACTGCTTTGAAGGCCTCTGTCACGTCCCCTCTGGAGATCATCCTCTGTGGCTTGAAGAAGGATGACCTGCCGATGGCTTCCTGTGCAGTGACACGGACAGTTGGAGGCGGTGGGATGGTGTCAGCAACAGCAACGGGTTAGAACGGTATGTCATTGGTGATGATGGCCTGGTTTTAGCGACACGATGGCGTCTGTGACGTGACGGTGTCAGCAACAGGACGGTTCAGTTTCGTAACATCACGGGTTAAAAAATCAAATGCACTTCTCATGACACGTCATGACCTCGTCATGCCAACAGCTCATGCAAACGTAGCTTATGCTAATGCTAGCTTGTGGCACCGACATGTCTTGCGAAGGGGCAACTGTACAGGGTTCATCACCATGGAACTGGACCGTAGCACCAGACTGAATGTGGTACCTAAATGTGGTAACGGACCATGGCGGCATTCCTTCACCCTACTCTGGTGCCGGGTCTCTAACCTGGATGGTGTACACCGGGTCGGGCAGATCTTCGTAGGTGACCTGAACCTCCGCTGCAGCTCTTTTGGCGTGAGCTCTGGTGTTGGCGACCACAGCGCAAATGATCTGACCGACGCAGGAGACCTGGACACATGGAAGCAGACCCATCAAATGGAGATAACCCGAGGAGTGGACTCGGGGGATGGCATCTACCTCAGTGGTGGCCAGCAGCTCCTCATTGTACCCAAACATGGAGCGGATCTTCTTCCCAGGGATGTCCTCAGTTGTGATCACGTCAACCACGCCAGCAAGCCGCAGCACTTTGCTCGCATCCAGACCTCTGACAGCAGTCACGCATTCACCAACAGGAAGTGGCTCTTCTGACTCTGTAGTTACTCACGTGATCGTGGCATGTGCCCGTGTGCTGGTCACCAAGGCGAGGAACAGCTCGCCGTCTGTCCTGGGCAGGTCATCGCAGTACACCGCTTCTCCAGTTGCCTGGCTTAGGGCGGAGCAGTGCATGACAGGCCGGCCCACCGGGTCCTGGGCCTTCTGGTCTGCTGACACAGGCTGAGCACAAACAGCTGGACATCAGGAGCCTCTCCAGAAGATACAAGGTTGTCAGATGATTGGCGGACCTGGAACTGCTGCAGGCTTGGATGGATCTCTGTTGGTAGAGGTTCTATCTTCTCTGGAGCCTCGTCCATGATCATGTTCTGCAAAGCACGCATGCTTCTTGAATATGTGGGGCAGGTGGGACTGAGAACTCCAGGAGGATCTCACCTTCTGTCTGAGCTTCTGCACGACCTCCAGGTTGAACTTGAAGAGGAAGCTGAGAGTCAGCGAGCGTCGGAACTCCACCTTTCCTCCAGGAGCTGAGGCAGGGAGGTCCATCTCGTCCAGTAGGATGTCATAGGCCAGGCTGAGGGTTTCATCATTCCACGGTCTGAAACCACAGGAGGTTGAAGGTGGAAATGGACAAGGAGCTTGAGGTCCTTCTGAAGATGGACACCGACCTGGCGACAATGGCTGCGCAGGTTCTGGCCGCGCTGACGGTGGTCGACCGCACTCCTCCGTAGTATATGCTGACCTCCTCCACCACTCTGGAACCTTCTGAGAAAAACACCCGCATCCCTGAAGTCACCGTGGCGAAGGCACCCTTCTTCCTGGGCGCCTGGCGGAGCGCTTGGACAAACTCCCCCTGGAGGACGGTAGAGCAGAACCTCTGAGGGATCGCGACCGAGAAGAAGTGAAGAACAAACGCTTATACCTGTCTGGAAAAGGGAATGAAGATGGAGAGAAGGATCTCCTTGGGCTCCAGGATGGTTCTTCCAAAGCTTACGAAGAAATCCTGGTCCAGAGGAACTTCTCGCTGGCCCCCTGGTGGGTTCAAGGTGTCAATGAGTTGTCTGGGTTCTGACGGTTCAGCTGACAGACTCACCGATGGAGATGGCCTTCACACGGCAGGTCCCAGCAGCCAGCACGGGGTTCAGGTCTGAGCTCGGATGAGCACTCATGATGCTTCCTCCAAGAGACTGAGGCCACACCCACACAGAGAGTCGGTTTTCACACGTTCATTTTTTTCAACGAGATGAACAGTGTGACGTGGTGATGTCATAGCCCCACCTCTCCCTGCATGTACTAACTCCGCCCACAACAACAATGGTGGATTACTGCGTTCCTGCGGCAGGGTTGATCCTGACCCCCCCAATCCTGACCCCGGATCTCCATCCTCCTAACCGTACACCCAACACCCCGAACCCCCAACTTTGACCCCCCATCCATAAACCCCAACACCCTGACCTTGACTAGCACTCAGCCCTTGACACCCCCACCCTGACCCCTCCCCCTAACCCTGACATCCTAATCTTAGCCCCCCAACCTGAACCCTACTACCCCCAGCCCCCAACAACCGAACAATGACCTCGCAACCCTCACCCTGAAACACCCATGTTTTCAGAACCCTCCATGGTTCTTGGTCCAAACATACAGAACGGGGGGTGGGGTGGGGTGGGGGGGTTCCCTCCCAGACCCCACCAGTCGCTGGCGGACTCACCGCCACATTGCGGATCTGCTGGTTTCCCAGATCCCTCAGCTGACCAATCAGAGCTCTGAACAGCTCGGCCCTCTCCTGTGGAACCCTCTGGAGGAGCTCCTCCAGGAGAACCTGTAACTCGGACAGTGTGCAGCCCGCTCCGACCCAAACACCTGAGGACAGGCACAGAGCATGACGGTCCTCGCCCAGCTACCAGAAGGGGACGAGGAGGGGCATGACCCACCCTGAGGCGTGTGGGCCACCTGGAACAGCTCTGGCACTCGGCTGGGAGAGATGAGCAGTGGATGGCGGACACCCTTGAACTTCACATCCGGACCTGCAGCACCAGAACAGAAGGTGGAGACCGGTGGGGGACGCAGTGGGTGGATCTGGGGTACCTATGCTGGTGTTCCCCAGCACCAGGGGGGCCTCTGGGTTCCTGGACTTCAGCTGCACCAGCTCCTCCAGCGACACTGGGGACACCCAGGTGGTGGCGCTGCTTCGGAAAGTCAGTGTCTTCTGACCCGGGGACTCGGCAAGGAGCTGCGGAGGGGCGCACTGGTCTATGAAACTGACCTGTCCTGACCTGGTCCGACCCCACCACCTGACTTACCATGAGTTCTGGAGGGAAGATCAGCTCCTGGGTCGGGTCCAGAGGAACCAGGTCCGTCCTGTCAAAGAGCTGCAGCGCTTCCTGGAGACGACATGAAACAGATCCAACACTCTCTCTCACACACACACACACACACTGACACAGACACACACACACACACACACACACACACACACACACACACACACACACACACACA
>JBBMJM010000001.1:2175717-2198646 GCA_037832705.1 Centriscus cristatus | reverse complement strand
ATTATGCTGCCCCTTGTTTGAACAGAAGTACCCCCCGAGTGCCACCACACTGCACTTTGAGTTTTATGCTGAGCCCGGTCCTGAAGTCAAAGTAGAGAGGAAGGTAACGACCAGGATGATGTTCTGATGGCATCAGCATCAATATGTCAGACATTTTTGTAACATTTGTCGATTCACGTAACATTTTCTGAATATTTCTCTCCCCAGCAGACGAGTAGTAACACACTACATTATATTCACATTGAGCAGCTTGACAAGGTATAGTCTGATGAGATATGTGTCATTAGTTTCTATGCAGTAATGTGTGGACTTCCTAATGTTAAACATGGTGCTGTCTTTTAGATTTCAGAAAGTCCATCAGAGATTATGGAGTCACTGACAGTGATGTACAACATCCCTAAAGACAAGCAGACTCTGCTGTTCACGCACATTCGTCTGGCTCATGGTTTCTCAAATCACAAGAAGAGGCTACAGGCTGTGCAGGCCAGACTGCATGCCATCTCTATACTGGGTGAGAAGGGCTCGGCGCGTGTAAACATTTCCAAACGGTATTGATATTAAGCCAAACTCTGGACAGGACCAGTTTATAATGCAGCTGTTCTGGAGAAGAACAGACTGAGTCAGAGCACAGGGACGGTTGTCCACTTGGTGGTGGTAATGCAACTATACGCCAACAAGAATTAAAACACAAATTGACATTGTTTAGACATTTTTGTTTTCAAATGATGGATGGTGTCTTGTTGACACCAGTGGACATGGTGTTAAATCAGCTGCTTCTTGCTTCATTGTTGTAAAGGGTAAATGTGCATCTTGTCCTGTTTGCTGCTCCAGCCTCACAGTTGTGAGACAGTTTTGCTGCTCAGGTGTCCTGCTCTCTGTCAGTCACTGAAAATGTGGATAAAGGAGCTGAGATAACATGTAGTTTGTCTTCTGTGCACTTTTCAGTTTACGTTGTTATTAGTAGTGGAAAAGCATCTAATTTTCATCGCTACCAAGCTAATGGACATTACACAAACCATACATTTTTAAACAAATTGAAATAAATTAAGTGTCATAACCATTATTGCATTATAAATCTGATATTACGCTGTTGCTATGGGCACATGATGGTATTACAGCTTACTTTTTAGAGTTTCCAGAATGAGTTCTCATGATGAAGCCTGAAGTCAAATAGGTTTAAGATCACAGACTATGCTGACTCTGTATTTCTTTGCAGTGTATTCCAATGCACTCCAAGAGTCAGCCAACAGTATTCTGTATAATGGCTTGATAGAGGAGCTGGTGGATGTATTACAGATCACAGACAAACAACTTGTGGTATGTGGAACGTTTCTTTGGTTTAATCATTCTAACCCGCTCTCTGGCAGCACCAATGCTGTACATTGAACTGAAATGTATTCCCATTTACTTTATTTGGTGTTTGATTTGTTCTGCAGGACATCAAGGCAGCATCTTTGCGCACTTTAACCTCAATCGTCCATTTGGAGAGGACGCCCAAGCTTTCCAACATCATCGATTGCACAGGCACAGCCTCTTACCATGGCTTCTTGCCTGTGTTGGTGCGCAACTGTATACAAGCAATGATCGGTGAGAATGGAGAAGTCCTTGAGGTTCTTCTGTGACACACAAGTAGGCGGGACAATAAAAAGTGATCTCTGTACTTCCCAGATCCTCTGATGGAGCCCTACCCACACCAGTTTGCCACCGCACTCTTTTCATTCCTCTACCATCTGGCCAGCTATGATGCTGGAGGGGAAGCTCTTGTCTCATGTGGGATGATGGAAGCCCTCCTGAAGGTGCAGCCAACTCCCATCTCATTCATTTTCTGTTTAAAAAAAAAAAAAAAAAGTAGCTTAATTTTATTTTATTTCTTAGGTGATCAAGTTCCTTGGTGATGAACAGGACCAGATCACCTTTGTAACACGAGCGGTGCGGGTCGTGGACCTCATCACTAACCTTGACATGGCTGCCTTTCAGTCCCACAGCGGCCTTTCCATTTTCATCTGCAGGCTGGAGGTAGGCTATGATCTCTTTTCTCTTCTTTTTGACATTCATCTACAGACTTCCTAAAAGGTCTGCTCAACCTGTGGAGTTCCTCAGCCCTTTTCATCACTGTCTGTTTCACTTAGCATGAGGTAGACCTGTCTCGGAAAGAGTGTCCTTTTGTCATCAAGCCAAAGATCCAGAGGCCCAGCGCTGCTGTGGAGTCTGAGGACATGGACACAGACATGGAGAGTAAGTCAGCAATTTATCTGGAATACATTCACCCTCAGATATTTAAGTTAAAGTTGTCATTAACCTGCAGGACGCTCCTGCTTATTGCCAACAATGAAAAATATTCATTCAAATATTCTATGCTTCATTGTTTGTTTTGTTTGTTTTTTGAAGTTGCTAAAACCTTGTTCAGCCAGCTTGAAACCTTAGAAGCTGCTTTCAAGTGTCACCAGGAACAGATGTGGAATTTTTATCAAAAAAAGTGCTTAGGCCTTTATAGCAGTGGGGATATTCTTGTATGGTTTTTCTAAACTTCTGTACATATTTTCACAGCGTCAGAAGTTGCCATGGAGAGCAGCCCAGGACCATCAACAGCCGCTGGTTCTAGGCCTGAGGTGGACCATCGTGCACAGAGCAGCACTGCTAACACACCTCGTGCAGGTACATGTACACATGCACACACACGTACGTTAGTATTTAACTGTCATAATGACACTGTGGTCTGTCCAGGTACGCAGTGTATCCCTCAGAGGGCAGCTCTGTTGAAGTCAATGTTGAATTTCTTGAAGAAAGCCATCCAAGACCCTGCCTTTTCCGACGGCATACGCCATGGTGAGTCCTCTTACGTTACCTGCTTGTGAATTTACCAGCAAGATCCTCGTTTAGGAATGTTCGTCTTTAAGATAGTAACATTTCATGATACAAATGTTAATTGTTGATGTGCTGATCCATATTTCCACCCACAAGTCATGGACGGGTCATTGCCTACCTCGCTCAAGCACATCATCAGTAATGCAGAATATTATGGCCCATCACTGTTCCTTTTAGGTGAGTTATTATTGCTTCAGAAAAGTCCCTTATGTACAATACTCGTTTCTTAATTTGAGATGTGGGAAGTTTTTTGACATGGTAAACTATTGCTAAATTCAATCATATTTGTCATATTTCACTGCCTTTTACTGTCGTGTACTAACATTTAATGTTGCTCTCGTCTTGTCTCTTTGCTTTTATAGCGACAGAGGTTGTCACGGTGTTTGTGTTCCAGGAGCCATCCCTGCTTTCTTCCTTGCAGGATAATGGTCTCACTGATGTTATGCTACATGCACTTCTCATCAAAGATGTGAGTTGTTTGCTGAGCTTTGACATTTGTTTGGAGCCTGCAAAAGCTTTGCCTTGTTCCTACCAATTGCAATTGGGAGCATGACAATCAGCCCCGTTCTTATTTTCTTGCTGTTTCACTTGTCCAGGTTCCTGCTACCCGTGAGGTCTTGGGATCTCTCCCCAATGTGTTCAGTGCCCTGTGCTTGAATGCAAGAGGCCTGCACTCTTTTGTTCAGTGCCAGCCCTTTGAGCGTCTCTTCAAAGTGCTTTTGTCCCCTGACTACCTGCCTGCCATGCGACGACGACGTAGCTCTGACCCATTGGGTGAGTTGGGCTGAATGCGCTGTGGGATTTCTATCGTTCTATCTGTCCTTTGAGCCTTTGTGAATTCAATGACATTCTTGGTGTGGCTGCAGGCGACACTGCATCTAACTTGGGCAGTGCTGTGGATGAGCTCATGAGGCACCAACCGACTTTAAAGACTGATGCTACTACTGCCATTATTAAGGTACGGTCGTATGTCCAAGCTCACGGTCAGGTGTCACCACATGAGTGGCTGTCCTAATTAAAGCTAAATTGGCTTTGCAGTTATTGGAAGAGATCTGCAACCTCGGTCGAGCCCCCGAGTATGTGTGCCAGAAGCCATCTATCCAGAAAGCAGATGGCACTGTAGCTGTGCCACCGGCACGCTCCAGCCACGCTGCTGAAGAAGCTTCAAGTGAGGATGAGGAGGAAGAGGAAGCCCTTCACACGTTCAGCCAGCAGCAGGGGGAACCAGAGAGCAACAGACAGTCAGTGCCACTTGAACTGTATGACACTGAGTTCATTACACATTCAAATAGGACAACAGACATCACACAGATTTATTTTTCAAATAATTTGCCAAATTCCATTTTGCTGAAAGTCGGTAGCAGTCATTGTGACAATGTGTCATTTCTTTCAGGGTGGTGGGCACTGAGGAGCGGATTCCCATTCCTCTCATGGATTATATTCTGAATGTGGTGAGTCTTTTGTGGTCTTTGTAGCATTAATATGAGCGTGATGTGAAATGTTCCAGCTTTCAGAGCAATGCGTTTTCCCCTGCCATTGACCTGTCATGTACATGTTCTCCAGATGAAGTTTGTGGAATCCATACTAAGCAACAACACCACAGATGACCACTGTCAGGAGTTTGTGAACCAGAAGGGACTTCTTCCTCTGGTTTCTATTCTGGGCCTCCCCAACTTGCCCATAGACTTTCCCACATCTGCTGCTTGTCAAGCTGTGGCTGGTGTCTGCAAGTCCATATTGGTGAGTGCAGTATTCCAATGTCACTGTTCTAACTGGATGCCTTTAATTACGTTATGAATGTAACTCTTCAGGTCACATTAGGGATGGAGAGATTCATAGATTTGAATCAGTGTCCAAGTGAGACGTTTGGCGACACTTCGGATGTTTTAGGAAAAATGTTGAACACGTCTGTAATTTGCCATGCTGTGCCATGTTAATCCACGGGTAGGTGTGTGTTAAATGGGTTTAAGGGACGTCACAGAGGCAAATCTCCCTTAAAACACACACCTACCCAATAAACGCATGTACACCATGTAGCAGCACAGCAAACGTGGCAAAAGGAAAATCACATACCATATTCATCCCTCACAGGGAAAGAATTGAGACGACTAAATAACTGTTGTTTAGAAACCAAATGTGGCTTGTAAATTTTGTGCATCATAAATTCAGTAACATTGCACATTGAAATTGTTACTGAATCACAGTTTATCAGCAGGGGCTTCACTGTAGTGTGCCACTGGCAGCGTATTGAGATGCAAATTAAACTGGTTTCAGCGGTGAGAATTCTCCTCCCTAGTTAATGTGTATGAGGCACTATTCCAACATTCACACCGCACTCCTGTTGCAATTTACAACATTGACAAGACATAAAAGAAACATACAACTGAAAACAGAATTTGGACTGAAACAACAACATTCCATGCGTATTTCTCGCCCTTTAGACTCTTTCACATGAGCCCAAGGTACTCCAGGAGGGATTGTGCCAACTGGACAGCATACTGACATCTCTGGAGCCGCTGCACCGACCAATTGAGGTTCCAGGTGGATCTGTGCTCCTTAGAGAGCTGGCTAACGCTGGCCATGTCACAGATGCTACCTTGTCAGCCCGAGCCACGCCGCTGCTCCATGCACTGACCGCAGCACATGCTTACATCCTGATGTTTGTCCACACCTGCCGGGTCGGACAGGTAAACACTCTCACCGTCTAAAATAGTTGTGTGTGGATGGGGCTCTTCAAATTCACTTGTGATCATTTTAGGACATTTCATCAGTTTTTTTCCCCTCCCTCCCGAGCAGAGTGAGATCAGGGCCATCTCCGTCAACCAGTGGGGTTCCCAGCTGGGCTTGAGTGTTCTAAACAAGCTGAGTCAGCTGTACTGCTCACTAGTATGGGAGAGCACTGTCCTGCTGTCCCTTTGCACACCTAACAGGTGAATCGACTTTCCGTTTATCTTATTTTGTCGACAGGTGTGTGTGTGACCCTCTAACACCTCTGACCTTTGCCACACAGTCTTCCTCCAGGCTGCGAGTTTGGTCAGGCGGACATGCAGAAACTGGTACCCAAAGAGGAGAAGCCCTCCGCCAGCACAGCTGCAGCGACAGCCTCCGGCTCCCGGAGAACTGGTATTATAATGATTTCCATGTTTTTCCACAGGAATTGTGAGTTGACTATGTGTGGAACTCCCTCAAACACTGGCATCTTTTATGGAACAGATACTGAAGCGGTGTCTGTAGATCCGTCTGCCGGTGGTCTCTTGGAAGGTATGGGACTGGATGGGGACACCTTGGCTCCCATGGAGACAGACGAACCCACGTCTACAGATCCCAAGGCCAAGTCCAAACTCACCCCAGCAATGGCCACCCGCATCAAACAGATTAAACCTTTACTGTCTGGTGAGGCCTTTTTTATGTGCACATGCAAGATTATCTGACGACAGTATAATAGGTTTCCCCTCTCCAACATCAAATGTCCGATAGCTGTAAATCTCCTCACTAAGCATCTTATCGTTCCACAGCTTCATCTCGACTTGGCAGAGCCCTGGCTGAGCTCTTTGGCCTGCTGGTGAAACTGTGTGTGGGCTCCCCAGTGCGCCAGCGTCGCTCCCACCATGCCACAAGCACAGGGACGACACCTACACCAGCTGCCCGCGCCACTGCCTCTGCCCTCACCAAGCTCCTTACCAAGGGTTTGAGTTGGCAGCCTCCCCCCTACACGCCGACCCCTCGCTTTAGGTAGGAGCAGGCTTCCTGTTACAGTTACATATTTAACATGTTTGCAGGTACGTCATGTTTGTTTGTTTTTCTTTTAGACTGACTTTCTTCATCTGCTCCGTTGGCTTCACATCCCCTATGCTGTTTGATGAGAGGAAGTACCCCTACCACCTCATGTTACAGAAGTTTTTCTGCTCTGGTGGGCATGATGCCTTATTTGAGTAAGTTCCACAGTATCCAGTTACATATGAAGTAAACCAATAACTATTGTTAAATTGCTCGAACATTAGCTGTTCTAAGAGTAAATCTAGACTAAAGTTCTATATTTTCGTCTTTGTAGCGTTCTAATTATTGTAACATCAAAGGTGCAGCATGTCTCTCACACATGCCGAAAACATACCATGGCAAACAGTTAACCAGATCCTGGCATTTGTGCCTTAAATCACTTGTTGAAAAAAGTACTTGTGCTAAAAATGAATGTGTTTCTGTGTTAATAATGTATGAATTCTGGCAGCCTGAAAATGTATATTGATCTGTTGCGCAGGACCTTCAACTGGGCCCTATCGATGGGTGGCAAGGTTCCTGTGTCTGAGGGCCTGGAACACACCGACCTGCCAGATGGGACAGGAGAGTTCCTGGATGCCTGGTTAATGCTGGTGGAGAAGATGGTGAACCCAAGCACCGTGCTGGACTCGCCGCACTCCCTGCCGGCTAAAATGCCGGGGGTCACACCCACCATGCCCCAGTTCAGTGCGCTTCGGTTCCTCATAGTTACCCAGAAGGTCAGTTCACCATGGCTGCATAGCAAAGTAGTTAATCCGAAGGACAAAGCATGATAATACAATGCTCTGGTATCTGCATTAGCTTTGATACTACGAAAAGAAGCAATAACAGAACAAGCGGCAAATGTCATAATAGTTTTAATTAACAGCAAGTATGGTTATGGATGTTTCAAAAATGCTAAGTTCATTTCGTATGACTAATTGAATTGCATCATACTGATATGATGTGTACGATGAAGGCAAATTTACACTACAAGTGTCTGCGGCACGTAACCCGCAGCGCAGTTCTGCTGATGATTGTGTCCATTCAAATCGATGAGTTCACACCAGCTTCACCGTGGTGCGTTTCGTCAGTTTCAGCTGCATCATTATCCACAGAGCAGATCAGTGTTGAGATCACTGGGATGTGCATTGCACATTGAACATTTTATTTTCTAACACCGTCTCTCTCTCATCAAGGCTGCATTTAACTGCATCCGCAGTCTGTGGAATAGAAAGCCTCTGAAGGTGTATGGAGGCAGGATGGCTGAGTCCATGTTGGCTATCCTCTGCCACATCCTGAGGGGGGAGCCTGTTATCCAGGAGCGCTTGTCCAAGGAGAGAGAAGGGACAGTGCGGCCGGATGATGAAGTAGCCCCTACTGGTTCTTTGGGACCAAGTAGTGCCCCTGGAGCGTCTACAACCAGTGGAGAGGCACCAGCAGCAGCTGCTGGGACAACTCCAGCAGGGCCAGCAGGTGGATCAGCTGATGATTCGACCAATTCGACCCCCCGTCGTGAGCCCCAAGTTAACCAGGCTCAGCTTACACAGGTATGTCACAGCTCTTTAGTTTGTTGATAATGATTCTGTTCATCCTACTCTAAAAGTCATTGAAGCCTTGTGTAACAAGGCATGACCTGGTCTGATGTAAGTATAGAGACTGTGCACTGTAGAGACAGTTTTCTCATCTGTTTCACTCTGCTCAAGCAGCCAGTGTGGTCAGCTGTACCAGCCAGAGGGAGAGATCACACTATGAACACTGTATGAAAGGTGGAGGAGGACAGCTGGTGTAATGGGAAGCAACATAGAACTTTGGGCCAAGCTGCTGATGTGGAGGATCAGAGTAGTGTTTAATCAGATTTAATCATGTTACACACACATCGTTTTATTTTCCCTTTACTGTCAATATGTGTTTACTCTTGTTGAAGTATCTCTTAACCTTTGTGCATGTTCTCTCAGCTGATGGATATGGGTTTCTCAAGAGAGCACGCCATGGAGGCGTTATTGAACACCAGCACCATGGAGCAGGCCACAGAGTACCTGCTCACACACCCACCTCCACTCCTTGGTGGAGCAGTGAGGGTAAGTAAGGCCGCTCTGATTTCCGTAATAGGACATTCACGCAGTCTGACCCTGGTAGTTGACAATGTTCTCTTGTCTTGTGCAGGACCTGACTATGTCTGAAGAGGACCAGATGATGAGGGCAATTGCCATGTCACTTGGGCAAGAGGTCAGCATGGAACAACGCTCTGACTCTCCTGAGGTGCTTCATCCTCACTGTATAAATTGAATGCAATAGCATTTTGATTCTTCATCATATGACACAAACTAAAGAAAATGTGATTAACAGCTGTCTTTTTAGCTGTTGAGATGATCTGTGTCTTCTTCAGGAAGCAGCACGACGACGGGAGGAGGAGGACAGGAGAGCCAGGGAACGAGCCGAAGAGGAAGAGGCCCGCTGCCTTGAGCGCTTCATGGAGGCTGAGCCCCTGGACCCTCAGGAGCTGCATGCCTTCACCGACTCCATGCTGCCCGGCTGCTTCCATCTTCTGGATGAGCTGCCAGACACGGTTTACCGCCTCTGCGATTTGCTGATGACTGCGATCAAGAGGAGTGGCCCAGAGTACAGAGACCTCATCCTGGGTCAGGTTGTCCACCAGGTCAGTGGATGAATCCTCTCTACATTCTTGCTTACGATAAAAAATGTCTCTTCCTTTTATCAGCTGCCAACACTCATCAACAAATAGCTTGAAGTGTACAAGCACTGCACTGTTGATACCTGTAGATACCTTATACACAACCTATTGTCATTTCATGTGTATGACTTCACGACATGTTTAGTACATTTTCTTAAATATCTTGAAACGTGTGTTTTAGAAACGGATCCCTGAAGTCTGGCTGTGGGAATCTCTGAGGTTCAGATTTAAGATATAATTACTCCAGTGGTCCGCTTGGGATTTTTCACCACCTAGCAAACCATTGACAGGCAAATCACAAAAACCTAGCATATTTTCAATGCACATACAGTTGGGTATCTCTTTTTAAATTAAGAATGACAATAGAAAGGTCCTTTTTGTGTCTTGTGTGATTTGTGTGTGCATGTTGTTTGTAGGTGTGGGAAGCAGCAGACGTGCTCATCAAAGCGGCTGTGCCCCTGACTACCAGTGACACAAAGACTGTGTCTGAGTGGACCAGACAGATGGCCACTCTGCCCCAGGCTTCCAAGCTGGCAACTCGAATTCTTCTTCTCACGTTGCTATTTGAGGTATCACGCCTTGAAAGTTGTAGCCTTGGAGTTTTTCAATGACAGCGGGTGAAATGCTTTATATTTGCAGTGCACACGTCTCAAGTGTTAATTTGTTGTGCTTTGCCTCATAAGGAGCTGAAGCTGGTGTGTGCCAGAGTGGTAGAGAACAGTGGGATTCTTGATCTGCTGATTAAGTTGCTTGAGGTTGTACAGCCTTGTCTGCAGGCAGCTAAAGAACAGAAAGACATCCAGACACCAAAGTGAGTCTCGTACCTGCTTCTCTCAGGGGAAAAATCCGTTATTACTGCCAACAAATGTTTCTGTCATGAGAGCGAGAGTTTATGTCAATGTCTGCCTCTGCAGATGGATCACGCCAGTGCTGTTGATCATTGACTTCTATGAGAAGATGGCCGTCTCTTCTAAACGCAGGGCACAAATGAACAAGGTAAAAATCAACCATATAAATCGTAGCTTTGCTTTCTAACATGTATAGAGCACTCTGTGTTCAGAGTTGTATGACGTTGTAATGTGTCGCTATAAATGTGCACTCTCTTGTCTTAAGTATCTACAGCCCAATGGGAATAACTGGAGGTGGTTTGATGACCGCTCAGGCCGCTGGTGCAGTTACAGTGCATCAAACAACAGTACCATCGACTCCGCATGGAGGGCTGGCGAAAGCAGTGTCCGCTTCACCGCTGGACGCAGAAGATACACTGTGCAGTTCAACACCATGGTGCAGGTAGACACTGACAACTTACTAGACCACCACAGAACACTGACACACACTGCACGCCATAAAGACTGAGCATCCAGGAATTGGGTTCCTGTAAGAAAAAACAAAAAGGTTTGCAACAATGCACAGCCACACTCAGCCGATGCGCACATTCATAGTTAAAGTTGCACAAAAGGTAGAAGTTGCCTTTCATTTCATTTCTTTCGTTTCACTGAGTCAGTGTAATAAAAGAGTGATAAAGCCATATATAAGTAATCTTTAAAAATGGTTATTGTGCTCAATAGGTTATCCTGATCAATTTCCCCTATGTGATCACGATAAGTGGAGTTAACAGTATTACAAGAACTAACTAACATTAAAAGTGTTGCCGTGGTTACGTTGTCTAATTAAAACCGTTCCTTGGGTAGGTAAATGAGGAGACTGGTAACAGGAGGCCAGTGATGTTGACTGTCCAAAGAGTCCTTCGCCTGCCTAAGCCTGCCAAGACCGGCAGCATTACGGACTCTGACCGAGAGGAGGGAGACAAGAGCAAGGCAGAAGAAACCCAGACTGACCTGGAGTCTGGGACGGCAGTGGAGATGACTGCTCCTAAGGACGAGTCCAGCCAGCTGAAGGAAGCCCCCTCTGGCCCCTCATCTTCCCTGGAGTCTGAACTCTCTCAAGGCTCTGATATTGTTGTACAAGGCCTGAGTGAGGACATGACGACCGTTCTCATCCGGGCCTGTGTCAGTATGATTAGTGTCCCTGTGGACCCAGACACCCTCCATGCGACACTGCGTCTCTGCCTGCGCCTGACACGCAATCACCACTACGCTATGATGTTTGCTGAGCTGAAGAGTACGCGAATGATTCTTGGGCTGACGCAGAGTTCCGGCTTCAATGGCTTCACGCCACTCGTCACCCTGCTCTTCAGACATATCATAGAAGATCCAGCCACACTTCGTCACACTATGGAGAAGGTAAGTGCTAATAGATTGGAACTCAAATGACGATGTGAAACTTGTGTTACTAGTTTGGTCCAACTAATTTTGAGATGACTGATGTTCTGTGGATGCAATAATCCGGTTCCTCCACACCCCTTTCCCACAGGTGGTGAGATCAGCTGTGACCAGTGGGGCAGGTAGCACCACCTCAGGAGTGGTGTCGGGCAGCCTTGGCTCCAGGGAAATCAACTATATCCTGCGTGTCCTTGGCCCGGCGGCCTGTCGTAACCCTGAATGTTTTGCTGAAACTGCCAGCAATTGTGTCCGCATCGCCCTGCCTGCGCCGCGCGGCGCTGGCACGGGTGAGTGTGCAAGCTCGGAACCTCGTAAAGTTGTGTTTAATGTGACTTATACAAGCTAACCCCCATACTCGCATTCCACAGCTTCTGATGATGAGTTTGAAAACCTTCGAATTAAAGGGCCAAATGCAGTGCAGCTGGTAAAGACAACTCCTCTGAAACTGTCGCCTCTGCCCCCCATCCCTGACACCATCAAGGAGGTCATATACGACATGCTCAATGCCCTGGCTGCCTACCATGCTCCCGAAGAACGTAAGACATGAACCGCGCATTGCAGCAAGTGGTTCTCTTACTTATAAGTGTTGAACTAAGAGTTTCTCTGTTTTCCAGCGGAGCGTCCAGACGAGCGAGCAGCAGCTGTGCCTGGTGGCCAAGACCTGTGCCAGTTACTGCAGGATGTCGGTGACGACGTTTACCAGCAGTACCGGCTCACCCGGCAGGGCAGTGACTTTGACTCCCAGTCTGCATTCCATATCAATGTGAGACTCGGTGTCAACAAGCCATGTTAAGTCTGTGCACTGAAAACATGGTGGAAGCTCCTCAGCTAATAATAGCTCGTTCCTTTTAGGCTCAAGTGTTTTCTGCAGATGGAGCTGTCGCGGAGTCTTCACAGTCTGGCACACCACAGGGAGAAGGTGACACTTTTTCTTCACACCAGACCCAAATATTTGCACCAATTATCACACAATCAGATACTTAATCTCAGAACACGCGTTTGGCCATATGTCAAGCAGTGTTGTGGACACAATAGTGTACATCGTGGTCAAAGTGTCCCTTAAATTCTGAGTGGTTGAACTTAAAAAGGCTTTAGGAAATGCAGAAATATGCCAGTTGGTTTTTGGAAGTGTCTCAGGAGAAGACGTTTTTAGAAAGACGTTACCGTGTTTACAACGTACGCTGTGAACTCTCTCAGCCTCGACACCAGAAGAGATGCGTGAGGAAAAGAAAGAGCAGGAGGGAGAGAAGAGCAGCAACTCAGAGGAGGGTAAAGCAGCTAAGGTGAAGGCGAGCAAGCCTTTAATGCCGACCTCCACCATCCTGAGGCTGCTGGCGGAACTGGTGCGCTCGTATGTGGGTATCGCCACACTGATCGCCTCCTACTGCTACACTGCCGGCCAGTCTGAGCTCATCAAGGAGGTTGGTAGTCAGCCTGTACCAAACCTGTATCGTGGCGCTCTCGTCTGTCATTTCTTCTCACCTGGCTTGATGACCCCTGCTCCTTGACAGGATTGTAGCGTCCTGGCCTTTGTGCTCGACCACTTGCTGCCTCACACCCAGAGTTCAGAGGACAAAGACACCCCAGCATTGGCTCGTCTCTTCCTCGCCAGCCTAGCTGCTGCTGGCACAGGCACTGATGCCCAGGTGGCCCTGGTGAACGAAGTGAAGGCTGCCCTTAGTCGAGCGCTGGCAATGGCAGAAGGTGCAGAAAAACATGCCAGGTAAGAAGTTTTCCATGGAGGTGCACCACCACGATGCTGACGAGGGTAGACATTGCAATCATCTGTTCATGTATTTGTGCACACAAATTGTCCTTCTGTCTCACAGGCTCCAGGCAGTGATGTGCATCATCAGCACCATTATGGAATCATGTCCCTCCACATCCAGTTTTTACAGCACAGCGGCAGCCAAGGCGCAACACAATGGCATGAATAATATCATCAGGCTCTTTCTCAAGAAGGGACTGGTGAATGACTTGGCTCGTGTGCCTCACAGCCTAGATTTGTCCAGGTATGTAACTGACCGTTTATTTAATTTATTTAGGCTCGGCCCGATTAATTCACCTAATTAACCTGCAGTGTTAGTTTTACCATGGTGAAGCACAACATTGAATTATACATTTTGGTATTTGTGTTCATGTAAAAGTCTAATTCACATCTTAAGCTCTGTCAGGATCCATTCCATTAGTCTTTATGATTCTGATTGACCATTTTGAAATAAAACTACAACTCTGCCTGGACCATATAGCACCATCATCCTTGAGAAGGAAAGAAACTGCTTGTTAATATTGCTCCAGTTTTCATTTCTATACATTTCTACAACTGATTTGCTATGTGTATGAATCCTCCTCTTCCTCATCTCTTTGCTTTAGTCCCAACATGGCCAACACAGTAAATGCTGCCCTCAAGCCGCTGGAGACGCTGTCCCGCATTGTGAACCAGCCCAGCAGTCTCTTCGGGGGCAAAGGGGGCTCGAGCAAGAACAAGACTGAGCACGACACCGTTGGCACCACAAGAGACAGCAACAGCAACACACAGGACCAAGGTAACGACACGAGTGACTGTAGATACCACGACTCCACATCCATGTAGTGTATGTATGTCATTGTACTGATGACTCTGTGTCAGGAGAATCTGGTGAGGCTGAGCCAGTGGAGGGAAACCACAGGGTGCCGGGTCCGGACAGCGACCTCATGGATGGAGAAGCGGAAGGAGACACAGTGGTCATTGCTGGTCAGCCGGAGGTGCTCAGCACACAGGCTATGCAGGTGGTTGACGTTGTACTGTACAGAACACTCAAACGTACATACCCACGTCAGCTGCCAGTGACACTGAAGGTCATTTGCTGTCACTAGGTGGAGAATGAGCTGGTGGACCTGATTGATGAGCTGCTTGAGAGAGATGCTGGTGCTGTCAACAGCACTATTATAGGTGAGCCACTGTCGTTGTAATGTAAGAGGGCAGGACATGAACAGGAGGAGTTTAAAGGGTGAACGCAGCCTGTCCTGGGCTCAAGGGTACAGAACAAACTGACCACGCTGCTGAAGAGACAGATCTGACGGTTTGGCTCAGTCTCCGCTCATTCTCAAGTTTTCATGTCCTTTTCAGTTGGACGCAGTGCAGAGGATGAATCACAAGAGGACGTGTTGATGGATGAGGCCCCCTCCAATATCAGCCAGGCATCCACTCTTCAGGCCAATCGTGAAGGTAAACTTAAGAAATACTTACGAGTTTATAAATAAACTCTTTTTTTTTTTTTTTCATGATCGACCATTTTCAGTTTTGTTCCTTCATGTAAGAAAACATAAATTCTCAGATTAAAGCTGCTTAAATGAGAGTGATGTTTTGAAAGTATTGATTTGCAGCTCTAATATTAAAGACTAGAGACGAGAGGTCCCACCAACTGCTTCAATCTTCTCATGTTTCATGAGACATGCGTTGTTTTTGTCCATCAGACTCTATGAATATCCTGGAACCCGAGGATGAGGAACACACGCAAGAGGAAGATTCGAGCGGCAGCAACGACGATGAAGACAGCCAGGATGAAGAGGAGGAGGAAGAGGAGGAGGAGGAGGAGGATCAGGTACGTGAAAGGACAGTGACGTGAGACAAGTCGAGCGTCGTTTGTCTGTCAGACTCATGTCTGCTGTTTTTTCCCCCTCCAGGATGATGAGGAAGGAGATGAGGATGATGATGATGAAGGCTCAGAGATGGAATTAGATGAGGACTTCCCTGACATCAATGCAACTCCTCACATCCGTTTTGAAAGGTTTGACAGGGATGATGACCTCATCATAGAGTTTGACAACATGTTCTCCAACAACGGTGAGCAGACCGGTCTTTTGTTTTTGTATGAAATTAAATGAATCACATTTTAGTTTCTTGAAATTAATACTCACAGAAAAATATGTGCCCTTTTCTCTGCAAAGTAAGAATTTGGGGTGTGCCAGAGCTGTCCCCTAATGTCTGCCTATGTTTTCTATTGTTTTTCCATCAGCTGACATCCCTCCCTCCCCAGGCAATATCCCCAGCTCCCACCCACTGATGGTGCGACATGCTGACCACGGGTCCCTCACCCTGGGTGTGGCAGGCACGAGCAGCCGCCTGGCACAGGGCATGGGTCGCAGCCAGCGAACGCTGCGCCAGCTCACCGCCAACAGCGGACACACCATCCATGTCCACTACCCTGGAAACCGCCAGCCCAACCCCCCGCTCATCCTGCAGAGGTAGGAGACGTCTTCCACCAACCCACCTGTAACTCCAGGTGGATTCTTACGCTTGATCTCTCTGCTCCTGTGTAGGCTGCTGGGCCCGAGTGCTGCAGCAGACATTTTGCAGCTTTCCAGCTCTCTGCCTCTGCAGTCTCGCGGCCGCGCTCGTCTTTTGGTTGGTAACGAGGATGTGCACATCATCGCTCGCTCTGATGACGAGTTACTCGATGACTTTTTCCATGAGCAGAGCAGCACTGGGGGGCAAGCAGGTAAAAAAAAGTCTATGTATGGTTGTGTTAATGAGAGATTGGCTTTGAAGGGGGAAGTTCTAACGTGTTTGCTGTGCATGTGTGTCTCCAGGCACCCTCTCCAGCATTCCCACTGCGTTAACTCGATGGACTGATGAGTGTAAAGTGCTGGATGCTGAAAGCATGCATGACTGTGTAGCAGGTATGTGTTGTCATGTGTTCGGTTGGTACACGTTTGATCGTTGTAGCATGAAATATCTTATCTCTATATTGATTAGTACACAAGGAAGGAGCCTTTTCAGAAAGTGTTCACATTAGTTGCTGCAAGTATAATACTTGTACATTAGAACACATACCAGCAGGGAAACGGTTTTACTCTGACATAGATCAAGGCACCAAGTTAAATGTCTCTTTTCAAAGTCAAAGTGTCGTGTCTTGTTGCCTGTGCCAAGAAAGCGTACACACGTTGTTTTGTTTTTGCAGTGGCGAAGGTGCCTATCCTGCAGCATCTGGAGGGTCTGCGAGATGAGGAGCTGGAAGAGCGCCGGGAGAAGCGACGGAGGCAGCTGGCTGAGGAGGAGGAGTCCAAACAAAATGAGAGGAGGGCCTCTGGAGCAGAACAGGCCAGGGAACAGAGTCTGCAGGTAGACTGATATCACGTGTATTGTCTTTGTATCATTGATACGTGGATGTTGGCAACTCCACTGATGTGTCTACGTGTTTCATCATCAGGGTTCTGGATTGGGGACAGTAAATGGTGCAGAAAACACTGCAGGTACTGACATTTGAACAGTTGTGTTTTTGACTGTTTGTTTCCCATTTCCGTAACTGGAACGGACACGTCCCAGTGATGGTCGTCAGGAGACTGGAGTCAGCAGAGCGTGCCATGGGATGAGGTAGTAGTTTGTATAGTTTTAGGATCACACCAGATCTGGGAGATAACTATACAGTCTACTGTCTTTCTTATGGCGACGCCATATCATCAACTGCTTCATCATAAAAGTTCCATACTGTTAAATGTCTGATGCAAAAGGACTTGTCTGGACTTGACTGGTCTGTTGCGTTTCCTGGAGCTGGGTTTGCTGTGGTGAGGTAGTAAGTTGTGTTGTTGTTGGGGATCAGGATTATGCACCCCGTTCAGGAGATAACTATACAACTTACTGCCTTCCTCAGTCGATGCCCTCTGCATCTTATGACCAAGAAGGATTGATAACCATCTTTTGTTCAATCTTTTTAATAATCATGACACCTTGTGGTCATTTGTACTTCTAAATGATGTACTTCTTCTAATGCCATGACAAGTCTGTATAAAAAAACTTTTCTTGTCTGGATTCTGCAGAGGGTGAGCAGGCTCAGGGCACAGTATCTTGTCTGGACCCACCCAGGGTCTCGGAGGGCTTCCTCACTGCTCCCCCATCTGGAGAGGTCACTCCCACCACCCCTGCCCCTCATGAGCAGGCCCTAGTCTCCCTGGAGACGGCGATCAGTCAGCAGGTCCACCAGCCCATTGCTGACCTGCTGCTGGCCGAGTCACATGCCAGCTCACTGGCTGCTCTGGCAGGGACACGCCTCCCTCCTTTGTCAGCAGCTGACAGGCCCAACAGTGAAGCAGAGACATCTCAGATGGAAATGTCCCCAGCGCCCACAATCGGTGAGCGAGGCGGTGGAGGAGGAGGAGGAGGAGGAGGAGGAGGAGGTGGTGGAGGAGGAGGAACGTTGGATGAAGGCAGGGAAGGTAGACTCACTTTAAAAACTCTTTGTTTGGATTGGCCGTCAGTAAGGACAGATGTCTGTCATGTCTCATAGCTGGGGCCACTTGGACTGTGAAATATTTCCTCAATGCATTGGTGGTGCACATGACCCCCTAATGCTGCACAAACTTGTTCCCTCAGCTTCATTAAGTCCAGACATTGTGGAAACCTCCGAACCGGCAGTAGTTGGTGTGTCACAGCTGGAGGGATCGCCTATGGACACCAGTAGCCCCGCCTCTGCCACTCAAGAAGAAGCCCCTCCCAACCCCTCGCAGACGGCCCACCTGTCTCAAGAGCTCTCTGGCAGTGGGGAGAGCGGGTTGACGGACAGGCAGACGGATGCAGAGACAGGGTGAGGAGATTTTTGATGAAATCAAATGTAACTTGAACGTTGTGTGTCTCTTCGTCAGATCAGCACAAATTGTTCCTGATAAATGGATGAAAATCATAAAGTCTTGCCAAGCTGACTAATCTAATCCCTTTTCATGTGTCTTTAGCTCCACCTCGGTCTCATCTCCTGGGGAAACGATGCCAAGGAGTGATAGTGCCGACAGTCAGTCCCAGGCCATCCAAGAAGAGCCCCTCCCATCCACCAGTAACGAGGAGGAGGACCCTCTCGCAGGTACAGTTGGTCCTAAGTGTCTTGTCAGTCGTTTTGGAGGATCTCTATAAGGCATGTCGGGTTTGTGGTTTTTCCTTGGCAGGTATTAGTCTTCCAGAAGGCGTCGACCCATCGTTCCTGGCAGCTCTTCCTGAAGATATTCGCCGAGAGGTGCTGCAAAATCAGCTGGGCATCAGACCACCCTCTCGGCCCCCTGCGGCCACCAGCTTGCCAGCAACTACGGCGCCTGTCTTGGGAGGACCAGGAGTCACAGAGGTCAGCCCGGAGTTTCTGGCAGCCTTGCCGCCTGCCATCCAGGAGGAGGTGAGACGCTGACGTATTCCCGATGACAAGTGAATGGATTTCTGCGCCATGGGGGAGACGATGTGTCAATTCCAAATCTAACTCTTAAGAATATATCTCTGTGTGTCTTAGGTTCTTGCCCAGCAACGAGCCGAGCAGCAGCGCAGAGAGCTGGCCCAGCAGCCCCCTCAGGGGGACACCCCTCTGGATCCAGTCACCTTCATCCAGACCCTGCCCTCAGAGCTCCGGCGCAGTGTGCTGGAGGACATGGAGGACAGCGTGCTCGCGGTCATGCCCCCTGACATTGCTGCTGAAGCAGCAGCATTGCGCAGAGAGCAGGAGGCACGTCAGAGGCAACTGATGCACGAGAGGCTGTTTGGTCATAGCTCCTCCTCTGCCCTGTCAGCCATCCTACGCTCACCGGCCTTCACCAGTCGGCTGGGGAGCAATCGTGGCGTCCAGTACACCCGACTGGCTGTGCAGAGGGGAGGCACCTTCCAGATGGGGGGTGGTACAAACCACAGGTGAGGCGGGAGGGAAAGTGGTCAATCTTTTCAGATCATCGACCGTCGTCATGGACTTTGTGCTTCTGACCACATGACACGCGTGTTTCCTCAGACCATCCAGTTCCAGTGTGGATTCCTTGTTGCGTCTCCGTGGTCGACTGCTGCTGGACCACGAGGCCTTGTCCTGCCTGCTGGTGTTGCTGTTTGTAGATGAGCCGAAGCTCAACACTAGCCGCCTCCACCGTGTGCTCAGGAACCTTTGTTACCACTCTCAGACTCGAGGATGGGTCATTCGCAGCCTTTTATCTATCCTGCAGCGCAGCAGTGAGAGCGAGGTGTGTGTCGAGACCTCACGCCTGGAAGACTCTAGAGGCAAGAGGAGCTCGCAGGGAGGATGTGGAGGAAAAGGTTCAGCTACCTCCTCCCTCTCTTCTTCATCCTCTTCGTCTTCCTCATCTTCCTCCCTAGAGCTACTGAACAGGGTGGAGTCTCGCAGCTCCAGCCAGCTGTCTTGGCTCTCTGTGTCTATGGATGCAGCCTTGGGCTGTCGGACGAACATTTTCCAGATTCAGCGCGTGTCAGGTCGGAAGCACGCTGACCGCCACTCCACAGGGGGTTCTGCAGGATCTGGCACTCTGGGAGGAGGAGTAACAGGGCCCGCTGCAGGGGTCACGTGTGCTGGTGGTGGCTCTACTGTCCATATCCACCCACAAGCTGCTCCAGTGGTTTGTCGGCATGTGTTGGATACCCTCATCCAGCTCGCTAAGGTGAGAACTCAGCTCTCATGTGCATTGTCTCTGCAAAGTCGACATTCCACGC
This sequence comes from Centriscus cristatus, assembly GCA_037832705.1. Lineage (NCBI taxonomy): Eukaryota > Metazoa > Chordata > Actinopteri > Syngnathiformes > Centriscidae > Centriscus > Centriscus cristatus. The sequence continues at coordinate 2,178,611 of JBBMJM010000001.1, read as the reverse complement.
TGCGCTGAAAGTTCAACTAGTGAAGCCAATCATTGATTTGATGGTTCGCTGTCCTTTCAGGTGTTCCCGAGCCACTTCACCCAGCAGCGCTGTAAGGATCTGTCCGTGTCGTCCTCTGATCTGGAGTCTCGTCTTTGTTCAGCCGCCTCTGGAGGAGGGGGTATCGTTGGGGGCTCTAGGTCAGGGACGCAATCTCAGAGCAACTCCAGCGCCAATGTCTCCAACACCCAGAACTCATTGGGTTCATCGGTTGCTACCCCCCAGTCTCTGGGAATCTCCACTGATTTTTGGGACCTGTTGGTAAAGCTGGACAACATGAATGTCAGCCGCAAAGGAAAAGCCTCTATGAAGACAGTGCCTCTGGGGGGGAGTGCAGAGGCTGAGGGCGCCCAGTTCAGCCTGGAGACCTCCCCTCTTGGCCAACTAATGAACATGCTGTCCCACCCGGTAATCAGACGGAGCTCCTTGCTCACTGAAAAGCTGCTACGCCTGCTCTCCCTCATATCCATCGCCCTGCCTGACAACAAGGCCACGGAGGTGCCTGCTGGACACCCAACCCCACAAGCCGCCAACCCCAGCCCGGCAACCAGCTCAGGAGCAACAGCCCCAGTCGCAACACAGGGCGTGGCATCAGGCCTCCAGTCCACTGCAGCCGGCCCGGTTGTCTCTGTGGTCCCTGGAGCCCAGAGTACATCCTCAGGAACAGGTCTCGCAGTCTCCCAGGCATCTTCCACAGCAATATCTATAGCAACATCCACTGGAACCGTCTCCACAGGTAGCCGAGTTTGTTCGTTCATTCTCAATGCACTGCCTTTTGTGGGACGTTGCACAGGTCTTAGTCTGGTTCTGCTCAAATAGGAAAACTGAGGAGCAATACTGGCAGCACTGAGAGTGACAAGATGGCCTCGTCTGGACTAACGGAGAAACAGCTGCAGCTGTCTGTGGAGGTACGCTGGCTCGTGAATACCTTGTTCATGGTAAAAACACCTTTTGTTTGACACTAATGTGAGATATCTACAACTCCTGTCTTCATCAGGTTCTGACGTCTCATTCATGTTCGGAGGAGGGTCTGGAGGACGCAGCTAACATTCTGCTCCAGCTATCTCGGGGCGATGGTGCTACCAGAGACACTGTACTCAGGCTGCTGCTCAGTGGTGCAAGACACCTTGGATATACTCTTTGTAAACAGATCGGTCAGTGCTGCTGGGTGGTCGTCATGACGATACCCCTCGTCCTCCTGTGTCTTGTCTCCTTACATGTCTTCTGTCTGTCTCAGGCACGTTACTTGCCGAGCTCAGAGAGTATAACCTGGAGCAGCAAAGACGAGCACAAGCAGATTCGCATTCCCCTGATGCTCCTCCGGAGGATTCTGCCATTTCAGCCAGACTGAAGGGCAAGATGACCAGCAGGTTAGCCAGTGGTGACTCTGGAACACGCAGTGACCTTAGCTTGTCAACACACTTGTAAGAGAACCTGGCAGACTGTCCACTCTGAGCTCGATTGTCTCGAAGCAGCATCCAGTCTGTGGTGACAGTATGTGCTTTCAATGAGATGTCGTAACTATATTTTTCTTTATTTTGTTTGCATTTGTTGGTTGGGGCACAGGTTTGACGGATCGGAGAGTGTGGTGATTGTTGCTGCCCAGAAGCGCACGCTCGGTGGACGTGAGCTGCAGCTTCCCTGCATGAGCTCACTGACCTCTAAGACGTCTACGCAGAAGTTTTTCTTGCGAGTGTTGCAGGTGATCATTCAGCTTCGTGAGGACACACGGCGGGCCAACAAGAAGGCCAAACAGACGAGTCGACTAGGTAAGACACTATTCCTGGTAGTGCACGATACCTTCATGACGCGTCATGGTTTCAAAACCCCCTTCTGACCCCCCCCTCCCAGGCTCTTCCAGTCTGGGCTCCGCCAGCAGCATCCAGGCCGCGGTGCGTCAGCTCGAGGCTGAAGCTGATGCCATCATCCAGATGGTGAGAGAGGGTCAGAGGGCACGCAGGCTCACGCAGGCCCCGCCACCCACTGCCGCCTCTGCCGCCGTCACCGCCGCTGCTGGATCCTCAGTGGTGGCCCCCCATGCCCCCACTGGTTCTGCTCCCCTTGCTGGTGCTGCTGTTGCTGCTGCTTCTGCCACGGTTAGCATGTGTGCACTGACAGACTACTCCCACACGGGGCTGTAGACATATGACATCACAGTTTGTGTTCCCATGGGGTCACAGCTGTTTAACAACTTGGCTTTGCACATACTACATTTGTGCATTTCAGTCACGAGCTACCACATTGCCACTAAAGTATCTGTGTACTTGGATTTATAAAGAGTTGTCTAGAGTAATATGATTGTAATTCTACAAGTTACAAGTTGTAAAAACCCGACTACAGCTACTCTTCACAGGGCTCTAATGTGCATTATCATATTAACTGTAATGAGACACAGGGAACGTAAGATCACGATCCTGATTCAAAACATCCTAACGTCAAGCAGCATGTTGAAACAGCTGCAGTGATGTTCAGTGTTCCACATTGCCTGCCAGTGCTGCTGACCAACAGCGCTTCCTGCTTCCCTACACAGATCCAGCCCCCCTTCTCTCCCGATGATCACGGGAATGTCATTATGCATGGCAGCACCAGTGAAAATGAAGTGTACGGTAGCACGTTGACCTCTGTCCCTCACCGTCCTGTCTCCTCTGTCTGCAGTCTGAGATGCAGTCCGTCTCAGAGGCCCAAGCAGCCCAGAGAGATGACTCCCCGATGGACGTGGACCAGCCATCCCCTCTGGAGCAGGACTCTGCACCTCTTGGTACGAGTTTGAAATGGAGCGTTCGACTTGTTTCATGTCCATTGATTTGACGTATAAAGAGTGAGTTGTGAGTTGTGTCCCGGAGGTGCTGGACTCT
>JBBMJM010000001.1:2155399-2166812 GCA_037832705.1 Centriscus cristatus | reverse complement strand
GATAGATAGATAGATAGATAGATAGATAGATAGATAGATAGATAGATAGATAGATAGATAGATAGATAGATAGATCTGTCTCTGATGCACACCTTCCTCTTCCTCTTATTACCTGGAAGACTTGCATACTGGCAGGGCCCAGCTCTTCCTCTGGGAGGGTGGCTATATACGCCCCCTTGAGGCCACAATTGAGATCAGCATCGCGGGACTCCTCCGCACGCTGATAAGTAGCCCAGTACTGGGTCAGGTCAGCCTGCAATGCTGCTTGCGTTTCTCTTTCCTTAGCCTCTTTCTGCAACAGCACTTGATCATGGTTCTCTCTCACCTTATCTGCAATATGTTGGAGATACACGTGTGAGCAGTGACACCGCACATACAGTAGATTCATCTAAGTGTTGTGGGAGCAGGAAAATGGATATATTTTGGATCAAGGATGCTGGGTGATTTGTGTGTGTTTGCTGTGTGAGGGATGGCTGGAGTTCAGCTGAATCCTTCCTCATTACACCCTGGCTCTCCCGTTGTTTACCAAAAGCCTCATCTTGCTGTCTTTGTATGTCTTGCAGATGTTTTTTCTCCTGGACTTGTTTGTTGAGCGTATCAAGGTCAAGGCCGATCACACGCTGCTTCGTATTGAAGATACGAGCCTTGCGTGCTGTTTCTGCAGCCCTTCGCCTCTCCACAGCTTTGTCCCCAGACTGGTCCTTGGGAAAATAACCTTTGTACATTTTCAGTCTCTGAGGAAAGAGGAGCCAACACAGTATTACAACAGTGTTTCTGTCCTAAGTCTTCCCTGTAAATACATCGAAAATGAAATGATACTGAATGCATGTGGTTTTATATTAAGTTTACTCATCACATAATTAACTGGAGTAAAGACCTGTCAATTTCCAATTAAGTCAATTTACCAAAATCATCCAAATTTCAAACAAGAAAATGAAGTATCTGTTTATGTATCTATCTATCTGTCTAATAAATGACAGTTGAGATGAAAATTCGCCTACATCTAACGGTTTGGCAGACGGTGCAGTTCCACCACTTTAAAATCAATGTCAAACGTTACAAAAATAAAATAGTACTGGCCTCTACTTAAAAAGGGTCAACCTGGATTATTTGTGTAGTTAAAGCAGTACTTACCTTTATTTGAGGACATTAATTTTGTTTTTATACTCCTCAGTGGATTAAACTGCTTCGCGGAGGTAAACCGAGGGTTGTGTTTGAGGCTGGTAACCAAGGTAACACATCTTCAATGTTTTACTCACCATGCGACATATGTTAGTTGTACAGTATATGTTAGTTGTACAGTTCTAAAGGTGGGACCGGAATGAACTGACATACATGAAAGGTATATCTCATTTAATATGGGGAAACAAATAATAAATCCACAAATCGTTGAGAAGAACTAAATAAAACTGAACTCCAGAGTTTTGTTTAAACTCTCGCGAGAGGTCTCGATGTTACGTCTCTCGCGCGCTAAGTGGTTTTCCTGTTCGGCTGTAAAATGGCGCATTGTTGTCACTGTCTCATCTCGTCGATTTAGTTCGGGCAATGAAACCGGCAACATTTGGAAGCTCGAGATGCATTTCATGGCGTGACGGATGAGTCGTCAATTGATACACTGTGTTCTGGCCTGGACAGAGAGATTAATTCATTTGCATGCTTCTGTTTTGAGCCAACTTAGGCGACATCGGTCGTTAGCATTAGCAAGCTAACGTTTTACTGTTAGACATTTTCTGCAACCCTGTTTCGTTAAGTGAGCAAAATACGTATACGAACAATGGGGTATTTAAAACTTATAGAGATTGAAAACTTCAAGTCATATAAAGGAAGACAGATCATTGGACCTTTTCATAAATTCACCGCAATCATCGGACCCAATGGCTCTGGTAAGTTGTTATGGTTAAGGCTAGCTTATGTGTGCTAGCTTTGGCAGCAACGGTAAACACAGAAATTCCAGTACGTTTCAGTATGTGCATGCATGTGATGATTGCAAATGTATCTCGATAGCAGCTGCCGGAGAAAATTCCTTGTATGGTTCTTCATACTTCACAAATAAAGCTGATTTTGGAATTATATATTGAAACATTTAAACGTGGAATTTGCAAAATGTTAAATGTATACAGTGGTTTGAATGGGTTTATTTTGGATTGTGAAGGGGCATCTGCAAATGCAATATACTAATCACGCTGAATGTAAAATAGTAAAGAAAATTGTATACTTTTTGCAGGAAAGTCTAATCTCATGGATGCCATCAGTTTTGTGCTGGCGGAGAAGACCAGTAACCTGCGTGTGAAGACTCTGAAGGATCTCATTCACGGAGCACCTGTAGGGAAGCCAGCAGCCAACAGAGCGTTTGTCAGTATGGTTTACCAGGAGGATAACGGAGAGGAACGCTCCTTCACCAGAATCATCATTGGTATGATCCTCCACGCACTAAAGGAAATGCAGCATTCACATCATGCAGCATCCGTTTGAAGAATTAGAAGAACTTTTCACTGTTATCTCCGAGATTTGTGTTGTTGGACATTTCACAAAATATGCCTCTTTTTCAGATCTTTCAGTCTGAAATATGGCCACACTCATTGTACACACATTTGAATCATATTTGCACGCTGAAATCTGCTAACATGAAAGCCCTTTGTTGATAATCAGATACAATTCAAGTTCTTAAGAACAATCTTAATGAGTCACAATTTGTGAATACATAGTTCACTTCTCTTAATCTGTAGTTTATTAAAACACCCTTTCACAAGCTTAAATGCTTCTGATCCAGGTTCATCCTCCGAGTACCGCATCAACAGCAAAGTGGTGGGCCTGCCTGAATATAGTGAGGAGCTGGAAAAACTGGGCATTCTCATCAAGGCTAGGAACTTCCTGGTTTTCCAGGTGAGATGTGCATTAATTGATGTTTTTTGATTGATTGACAGGTTGCTGTCGGTGGTGTTCATGTGGTTGCATCATGTCTTGCATTTGTCAGACCTGCTGTATGAATGTGCACAGGAACACAACTTCTACCGACTGCAGCTTTAACCACCCATCCCGATTTCGATCGAGTATAACCCGTATCCCATTCTTTAGGGAGCTGTGGAGTCCATTGCCATGAAGAACCCAAAAGAGCGTACAGCTCTGTTTGAGGAGATCTCGCGCTCTGGAGAGCTGGCCCAGGAGTATGACCGGAGGAAGAAGGAGATGGTGAAAGCAGAGGAAGACACGCAATTCAACTACCATCGTAAGAAGAACATTGCTGCTGAGCGCAAAGAGGCCAAACAAGAGAAGGAGGAGGTCAGCATGTCACACTTTTCAAGCTCTGATCTTATTTCAGTCGTCTGTCAAGACACGTAATGCTCGAGTTTCTTACTGCCCATCCTGGCAAAGCTACTGTGAAGTAAAAATCAACAAGCTCTCTGGGTCAGTGTGACGCTGTCATTGAAACAAACATCTCCTGCATCATGTGACCAGGCTGAGCGTTACCAGCGCCTCAAAGATGAAGTGGCCAGGGCGAGTGTTCAGTTGCAGCTCTTCAAGCTCTACCACAACGAGACCGAGATCGAGAAACTGAACAAAGAGTTGGGCCAACGGAATAAGGAGATCGACAAGGACCGTAAAAGGATGGACCATGTGGAGGAGGAACTGAAGGACAAGAAGAAGGAGCTGGGAAGGCTGATGAGAGAGCAGCAGACTATTGAGAAAGAGATCAAGTGAGTAACAACACTGACAGAGTTTTCCAGGTGTTCCGATGGATTGTGACAGCCCTGTTGATCCTTTGACTCTTGCCTGCAGAGAAAAGGACTCTGAATTGAACCAAAAGCGGCCGCAGTACATCAAGGCCAAAGAAAACACCTCGCACAAGATCAAGAAGCTTGAAGCGGCACGCAAATCACTGCAGAATGCCCAGAAGATGTACAAGAAACGCAAGGCTGACATGGACGAGCTGGATAAAGAGATGAAGGCGGTGGAGCTCGCCAAGCAAGACTTTGAGGAGCGCATGGAGGAGGAGGCACAGAGCCAGGGCCAGGACCTCACCCTGGAGGAAAACCAGGTAGCACACGTCAGAAGGCTGCATGCGTGTTGCACATAGGATAGTCTCAGTTCAGACCTTGTTCTTCTGGTATCGCATAACCTTTTTGAAAACACGTCTACACTGTCTGTTCTTCCAACCTCTGTGTGTGTGTGTGTCCGTCAGGTCAAGCAGTACCATCGTCTGAAGGAGGAGGCCAGTAAACGTGCAGCCACGTTGGCTCAGGAGCTGGAGAAGTTCAATCGTGACCAGAAGGCTGACCAGGATCGCCTTGACTTGGAGGAGAGGAAGAAAGTGGAGACGGAGGTAAACTCATACAAACGTGCTGACATACAAGTGGCAGAATAAAGTAATTTGTTTGTTTATCAACATGCTTGATTTTTTCGCTTCAGGCCAAAATTAAACAGAAGATCCGTGAAATTGAGGAAAACCAGAAGCGTATTGAGAAATTAGAAGATTACATCACCACTAGCAGGTACGTTGCTTTTTATGTTGTGAACTGACGGAATTATGGATTTTCTTCGATCCACTTTGCTCTCACACCGATGCCTTCTCCCCCTCAGGCAGTCGCTGGACGAGCAGAAACGCATGGAGGAGGAACTGACTGAGGAGGTGGAGATGGCCAAGAGGAGGATCGATGAGATCAACACAGAGCTTAACCAGGTTCATAACACACACACACACACACACACACACACACACACACACACACACACACACACACACACAGAAAATGGGACTAATGGCTCAGATTCTTAATGCTCGGAGGTTCATCAGCGTCGAACAGATGTTTTCAGCTGCTTTCAAGTCAGTAGTGAATGTGATTGCGGTGGGTTCCTGTAGGTAATGGAGCAGCTGGGTGACGCCAGGATCGACAGGCAGGAGAACAGTCGTCAGCAGCGCAAGGCCGAGATCATGGAGAGCATTAAAAGACTTTACCCCGGCTCCGTGGTAAGGAAACCCTCAACCTTATTAGGTCCCTATTTTGGCTTCCAGGCAGATTTCCTTGGGGTATTTTATAAATGTAATAATTTCTGTACAGTAAGAAATCTGCTCTTTTTTCTTCCCCCTCTCCTCAGTATGGTCGTCTCATCGACCTCTGCCAGCCCACTCAGAAGAAATATCAGATCGCTGTGACCAAAGTGTTGGGCAAGAACATGGACGCCATCATTGTTGACTCGGAGAAGACGGGCAGAGACTGTATCCAGTACATCAAGGAGCAAAGAGGAGAGCCGGAGACCTTCCTCCCCCTCGACTACCTGGAGGTACGACATGCTGGAGGACGCTGGAAGTACAGGGGATTGAAACCACATCGTTCATCAGCTGTTGTTTTAATTTAAGTTTGGTGAATTTGGTTTTAAGACCTACTGATTTGTAATTTTTCTGAAATAGTTCAGTGAAATGATCCTGGCTGTTGATCTCCATCTTCACTCAGCACAAGTCAAAAGAAGGTTGTCGTGTTTCTCTCGTCCTCTCACAGGTAAAACCTACCGATGAGAAACTGAGAGAGCTGCGTGGAGCCAAACTGGTGATTGATGTGATTCGCTACGAGCCCCCGCACATCAAGAAAGCCCTGCAGTACGCATGTGGCAACGCGCTGGTCTGTGAGAATGTGGAGGATGCGCGGAGGATCGCTTTCGGGGGGCCGTACAGGCACAAGGTACCGAATAATATCCCGTTTGTATCGGATGGTTTGGAGAGGTTTTCTTCCACCTCATCGGTCTGTTCTCCGCCTGCGTCCAGACCGTCGCCCTGGACGGTACGTTGTTCCAGAAATCTGGAGTCATCTCTGGAGGAGCCAGTGACCTGAAGGCCAAAGCCAGACGGTGGGATGAGAAAGCAGTGGACAAGCTGAAAGAGAAGAAAGAAAAACTCACCGAGGAGCTCAAGGTAACTTGCAGCGTGAGTAAATGTCTTTATTGGCACTCAGAGCTGTTTGTTAATCACTCATTTCCCCCCGTAGGAGCAAATGAAGGCCAAGAGGAAGGAGGCTGAGCTGCGTCAGGTCCAGTCCCAGGCCCACGGCCTGCAGATGAGACTCAAGTACTCCCAGAGCGACCTGGAGCAGACCAAAACCCGACACCTGTCCCTCAACATGCAGGTCCGTTCTGGTCCCTGCTTCCTGGAGCCGTTCTCCCCCTGGTGGATGTCACCACTTTGATGTCACAGTGGTTTCCTGTGCCTCGCAGGAGAAGTCCAAACTGGAGAGTGAGCTGGCGAACTTTGGCCCTCGCATCAATGACATCAAGAGGATCATTCAGTCCCGCGAGCGGGAAATTACCGACCTCCGCGACCGCATGAACCTGGTGAGACCTGACACTCAAAGGCTGGAACACGCCAGAGACGGACCCGGGCCCGTGTCCTATGTCGGTGTGTGTGTGTGTGTTCTTCAGGTGGAGGATGAGGTGTTCGTGGAGTTCTGTAAGGAGATTGGAGTGAGGAACATCAGGGAGTTTGAGGAGGAGAAGGTGAAGAGGCAGAATGAGATCGCTAAGAAGCGGTGAGACGAAGCACAAATCATTATTATTTATTATTATTATTATTATTAGCGCCGATGTCTCAGGTTTCTTAACATCTCGCATTTTGCTTCAGCCTGGAGTTTGAGACCCAGAAGACCCGTCTAGGTATCCAGGTGGACTACGAGAAGAACCAGCTGAAGGAGGACCAGGAGAAGGTGATGATGTGGGAGCAGACGGTCAAGAAGGATGAAGCTGAAATCGAACGCCTGAAGAAGGTATCAACAGACTTCTGTATTTGTGTTTTGGTTTTTTTCTGTAAAAGTGAATTTGTTTGAGCTCACTCGTGTCACGTCATGTGCTGCAGGAGGAGCACAGGCACATGAAGATCATCGACGAGACCATGGCCCAGCTGCAGGACCTGAAGAACCAGCACCTGACAAAGAAATCAGAGGTCAACGACAAGAACCACGAGATGGAGGAGATCCGCAAAAAACTGGGCGGCGCCAACAAGTGAGTGGCTGCAGCAGCTGCGTCCCGTTGTTCCTGTCGTGTGCGGGTTAGTGGTGAGTGTCACCGCTGCTGCTTTCAGGGAGTTGACCCAGCTCCAGAAGGAGGTGACGGCCATTGAGACCAAACTGGAGCAGAAGCGCAGCGACCGCCACAACCTGCTGCAAGCGTGTAAAATGCAGGATATCAGGTTGCCGCTTCGCTCTGGAACAATGGACGATATCAGCCAGGGCGAGGTAGGCGGGAACGCACGCACACGGGCTGTGGGTCATGATGGCTGGGTGGTAGCAGAACGTTGTTCACGTTTCAGGGGAGCTCTCAGACGGAGGACTCGAGCAGCCAGAGGACGTCCAGCAGCGTTCTGGCCAAAGAGGCTCTGATTGAGATCGATTACAGCAACCTGTCTGAGGACCTGAAGGTGCGGCCACACTCGTCACATCAAAACCCGCCGTCGTTTTCCATCTTTGCCGTGTGGATACAGTCAGTCAGTCAGTTTGAACGAGCTGAACTTGTCGTTTGCCGTCCGTCAGGACGCCCTGTCGGAGGAGGAGATCAAAGCCGAGACAAACACGCTGCAGCAGCGTTTGAACGAGCAGCAGAGCATCCTACAAAGGATCAGTGCACCCAACATGAAGGCCATGGAGAAGCTGGAGAGCGTCAGGGACAAGTTCCAAGAGACCAGTGACGGTGAGACCAGTTGATGTCTTTTCCTGACCTACTGTTTCGTGTGCTGCCACAGCGCGATCTCACTGTCGCTGGTTCTTGTCGTTCAGAGTTTGAGGCTGCTCGTAAAAGGGCCAAAAAGGCCAAACAAGCCTTTGAGCAGATCAAGAAGGAACGGTTTGACCGCTTCAATACCTGCTTCGAGTCTGTGGCCACCAACATCGACGAGATCTACAAGTCCCTCTCACGCAACAGCAGCGCTCAGGTACGAAGTCTGAGCGGCTGCAGGTCGTAGACAGGTCCCACAGCTACAGTCCTGCTGTGTCTCATTGTTTCTCTTCTCGCAGGCTTTCCTGGGCCCCGAGAACCCAGAGGAGCCGTACCTGGATGGCATCAACTACAACTGTGTGGCTCCAGGAAAGCGGTTCCGACCCATGGACAACCTGTCCGGAGGAGAGAAGACAGTCGCTGCCCTGGCTCTGCTCTTCGCCATTCACAGGTGAAACACACTGTCCTCCGAGTGCTTTGTTTCCTCGGCTTCATGCTGCTGCTCGTCCACAGCTACAAACCCGCCCCCTTCTTCGTCCTGGATGAGATCGACGCCGCGCTCGACAACACCAACATCGGCAAGGTCTGTGGTGAAGTCCCGTTTGACTCGGTGGTTTCCCGTCTCACCACACTCCCATTTCCCTTCAAGGTGGCCAATTACATCAAAGACCAGTCGGTGCAGAACTTCCAGGCCATCGTCATCTCTCTGAAGGAGGAGTTTTACACCAAGGCCGACTCGCTCATCGGCGTCTACCCAGAGGTGCGTAGCAACAACAACCTCTTACAGTATTCAGAGGAGGTATAAACCCCTGAGATGTTGTGTCTTTGAATATTTTATAGCAGATCTGGTTCATTTCTTTACAAACGAGCAGTATTAAAATAAAATGAGGATGGGCCCTCAAAGCAAATGAAATATGCAGCGGTCCCCGCTCCCCTAATCATCCCACTCCAGTGAGCTGCTAGATTCCTGACCAATGCGTCTTTTCCTTTCGTGGAAGATGTGTCACCGCTGGTGCCTTCTAACCTGTGAGTACACAGGAACATCCGATGAACTGATCTGTTCTCTCCCACCAACAGCAAGGGGATTGTGTCATCAGCAAAGTGCTGACCTTTGACCTCTCTCAGTATCCCGATGCCAACCCGAATCCCAACGAATAGGACGAACCTTCCCAGCACTGACGCTTCTCCAGTTGGACCAAGTTCCACTTGCGTGTGTCTGGATTTCTCCTGTATTCTCTAGTCACTGATCCTATATCCAGTAGATCTCACGTCTTATTTCTTTTGTTTATATGGCAGCAGTACATGTGTCTTTTTAGCTGAGCAGGGTTGTCGTTTGTAGACAACCAGGATGTATATACAGTAATACAAGCCCCCCTTTCTTAATTTGGCCAGACCCATGGTTGTAATCGGTACAAAGTCCTTACGAGTTTGAAATGAACCTTTTGAACCAGATGTACCATGTCATCAAAACTTCATCCGCTCAGATACATTCATTTTCATGTGCTGTTTTTTTCCTTTTTTCTTTTTCTTTTTTTTTATATAAAAAGCTGACTCAACCTGATGTGACAGTGTGGTGGTTACATTCCTGTTTGGGATGCTGAGTCGAATGTTTATCAGGTGCAACAGGCTGCTGTAATGCTCCAAAACGAGGAATGGAAAGGACGTGTGCTGCAGTAAAATGTGAGTAATGAGTGAGTCATCCTCTGAATCAGCTTTTCTCAAAAGGACAGGGTGACATTTTCCATCTCTGTTGTATCGATTGCTCGGCTTCAATAAATCATTTTCACTTAGTGGAGATCTTCCGTTGCTTTGGCTTTGGCTCCATCTCGTTCATGGTGTTCTGATGTCGTGTGCTTCTTCAAGCAGCTTAATTTGTTCAAAAGATCTGAGACCCCCCAACGCTGCACGGATTCCTTGCCATAAGGGGGGAGTCTATGCTTGGCGGGACTATTTTTAGAGGCTCTCGGTTTACACACTGGAATGTCTGCAGTAGGGGGCAGCACCCAAGGAATGCACACACCGTTTTATTAGGGACGCCTAGGTTACACTGCTGGTTATACTGCAGAATTGTTAACCATTTTGTGAGTTGTTTTATTTTCCAGTTGAATTCAGACGTTACCTTCGCCGAAAGAAAAACGTACACAGGGCGACAAAGGTTTGGTTGATTTATTTCTTCTGTGAAAACACCAGTCGAACATTAAACAAAGAAAAGTCCAGGTGAGAGGTTCAGGTATAGTTGCAGACGTCTGTGACAAGGCACAAAACATGAAACAAGTGCAATAATGCAACAAAGAAAACCCTCGTACCTCTGGTAAACCTGGTGCACTTTGAGGTAAATCCACCATACTCCAGGTATGCTGGAGGTACACCTGCTGTCCCCGATTCAAATATAAATACGTCAAAAACTTCCAGCAGTGCAGCGACCAGTGAAAACGTCACATCCGCTGCTTCGCTGTCAAATGGCTGGACACAACTACGTCGTTTCTATTTAGGATGCACGTCTGTACTTGTTTTCCCTTCAAAGTCTGATGACCAGCTGCTTGTAAGAACAGTGGTCCATGCAGGAGAAAACTCAAACATCAGTGTTAAAAAAAGGCAAGCTGGAAGACGACTCTACCAACAAAGACACCACGCTTCGTTCTGGGCCCGGCCACCGGCCCTCCAGAATAAAGTCCTTCCCTCATTGTCCTCACTGGCGCCACAGCAAAGACTCTGGCGGGTCACTTTTCTTTCATCGGTGAGGCTTCAGAGAGACACTCACTTCTCTCACTTCCACGGGTTTCTTGTCTGGAATGGACAACCTCAACAGACGCTACCTGTTTGCGCTCATTTCGTATTTGTATTCGATCCGTTAAATCCGAGGAGGATGTGTCTTGTCACACCCCGAGTCAGGCTACAGGCCTGTGATAAAGAGAGGTGAGGTGGAGAAAGTCACGTCCACACAACTGCCAACCTCTAAACGTTGGAGTCGGCCTCGGCGAGCTCCTCCTGAGCAGGGACAGAGGGAATCACGGGTACGGGACGTCTCTTCCTCCTCACAGCTGGATCGGGCAGGTTTGTTTCCTGTACGGCCACAGCAGGAGCGCGAGGAGGGACGGGGAGGGGGCGTTTCTTTCTGACAGACGCGCTGCAGCTGGGGGGTTCGCTCAGGATGCCTCGAGCCACCGCCTCCATCTCGTCCACAGTGGTGTGCATGGCATCGGCCATCTCCCTCTTAGTCACAGACACAAAGTCTGGGTCTCGGGCCAAAGAAGCCAGGCCGCCTTCGACCAGAGCCTGGAGGAGAAAACATCGACACTCGACAGGTAAATAACACAACCTGCAGCTCGAGCTGGTATCAAGCTTCAGGTTCACATGGGTCGTTTTGAATCATGCAAATGATAATGGGATTTTTAATTGAAGGCTTCAGGCTGAATGAGAAACACCAGAGCCAAAGATCTGATCAAAAATAAAAGACTCTACAGAGTCATTGTTGATTTTGAAATAAAAGTGTGACTAGAACATGAGCACAATGTGGAAAAGGTTGCGACCGTACTGAGGTATGTCCTGACAAAACTTCAAACCTTTTTATTGTTTTTTTAATAAAAAAAAAAACCTCAAACCAAAAACATTATTTCATAATCTTCTGTCGCTGATTCTGGTTATGTTTTAAAAACATTATTTGTATATGCTGTATATGTGTGTGTGTGTGTGTGTGTGTGTGTGTGTGTGTGTGTGTGTG
>JBBMJM010000001.1:2100879-2117052 GCA_037832705.1 Centriscus cristatus | reverse complement strand
ACACACACACACACACACACACACACACACACACACACACACACACACACACACACACACACACACACTCCCCCCTCTCACAGATGCACTGCCAGAAACTTCTCGCCACGAGACCGCCACGCGCGTTCGGAGGGTTGACCGTGGGTGTGGCGCGGGTGGGCGGAGCTAACGCGACCAAAAGCCAAAGTATGAGCCCTCTCGTGCCATTCGGAGATGAAGTGTTGATGCGCGCATGGCAATCTGAGGGAGCTGCACAGGTTTTGGACACTCGCTGATGCGCAAAGAGAGAAACGCACCAACGCTGGATTAAAGCCTGTTCTGGTTCCTGGTCCTTTTCCCCCCGTTAAGCAGATTCTTCTGCCATTTTTCTTTAAGCAGGTTGTGAATCCAAACAGGTGAGTCTCCCTTTTTAGAATTCACAAGAATGTACAAGTGATGAAAGTCCGGTGAAAAGAATTCACATGTAAAGGATTGTGTCTCCCCGCCAGTGATTGTAGGAAACATGCACCCAAGGCAGCTGCGTGTCTAAACTTCTGAATTTATAAATCATTGTAATCTGCCCCACTTTTACGCATTAGTGCACAATGATTATCTGGGACATTTTGCCCACAAAACAATAGCAGATTCACTGTTCATCATCTAGGTTTGACAGTTTTTAAATAAGGAATTTTGGAACCGTTTAACATGTGTTGAACATGTGAACATGAAGTGAAACTAGAAACTAAACGATGCGGGGGTGGCTTGTCTGCATGTTTGTTGCATTTCTATTTTGCCTTTTTAATCTTTGAGCTGTATTTGTTGAGTAAATCCCGTAGTGTCCCAGATTGACAGCGTCTCTCTACGGGCCACAGCATAACAGCAGGGGGCCATCCCTCCAAAACGTTTTCTTCATATTACAATTTCACCATGTAATGTCTTTAAACAATAGATTACAGTTCTCAGACAGACGTGACTGTCCATGATGCAGCGCGTTACCGAGAGAACTTACCGGACAGATCGACAACTCACAGTGGACAAAGAAGAATTGTGTGGTTTACTTACATTACTTAAATGTTTCCCCTGTTCTTGCTCCATAGATCAACATGATGACCAAACCATTTGGAAAGAGCAGCGACGTGAGCGAGCTGGTGAGTTCTCTGGGCTGGCTGGAGGAGGACGGCAGCTCTCAGGATGGAGAGGAGAGTCCAGAGATGAGGGGGCGCCACGGTCTGATCGCAGGGGGCCGCATCCACTCCTGCACAGAACTGGGTAGCGAGGATATGGAAGAGGACGACGACGATGACGATGACGACGATGTGGAGAACGGTCCGAGCGGAGAGCAGGCCCCCAAAAGGAGAGGTCCAAAGAAGAAGAAAATGACCAAAGCAAGACAGGAGAGGTTTCGTGCTCGGCGCATGAAGGCCAATGCCCGAGAACGTTCACGCATGCATGGACTGAACGACGCGCTGGACAATTTGCGCAGAGTGATGCCGTGTTACTCCAAGACACAGAAGCTGTCAAAGATCGAAACCCTACGACTGGCCCGCAACTACATCTGGGCTCTGTCAGAGGTGCTGGAGGGCGGCCAGTCCCCAGAGAGCCACGGCTTTGTCGAGATGCTGTGCAAAGGTCTGTCTCAGCCCACCAGCAACCTCGTGGCCGGCTGCCTGCAGCTGGGGCCCACGCCCATGATGCTCAACAAGCTGGAGGACAAGTGTGGAGGCCCAGGTTTGGGTGGTGTGGGGGGTCAGGCTGGCCATCCCCTCAGCTACCCATCCCCTGGTCTTCCCAGCCCCCCCTACGGCTCCCTGGAGGCGTCCCACCTCCTCCATATGAAGGGATTCAAGGGCCCAGCCTACGACAACCCCTCCCCGAATGAGTGCAGCAGCGGTACCCCACCATACGACGGGCCACTCACACCCCCGCTCAGCATCAGCGGCAACTTTGCCCTGAAGCAGGAGCCTTCTCCCATCGAGTCAGAGAGGAACTACTCAACCCACCCGGCCCACCACGCTCATTACCTCTCATCGCACCATTACCCTACTTCCACACCTGGTGGCCTACCTGGGGGGCATCAGGGCCACCCACTCTTTCAGGCGTCGCGTTATGAGCTGCCCCTGGACATGGCCTTCGACTCCTTCACCTCCTCTCACCTGATCTCCTCTCAGATGGGCGCCATCTGAACGGGGGCTGCGAGCAGAGGAGCTGTGAAGGCGACGACTGTACAGACCAACACGTTTGCATTGACCACCAGAGCGCTGACGACTCATCACCTCAACTGAATCTACCTGATACCAGCACACACTGCGTTTTATTTATTTATTTTTGTCATGTTTGCGTGTAACTAGGACTTAAATGACTTCTAAATACGTCACCCCCCCACCCCCGCCCAGGAACTGAAAATGACATGACCAAATCAAACCCACCAACGTTGAACAAAAACACTTTGACGAGCCGCATGTCTGCACGCACGCAGGAATTGGTCTAAACATCACTCATCATCATCATCATCATTCATCCTGATTTGTGCACTGACGCCTACAGCCATTGCCCCCCCCACACCCCCGCCATAAGGAAAGTAATGCATTTATTTATATTTGTATTTAATTTATTTATTTTGACGATGTTTTGTCATTTCTAAAACGATTCTCTCAGCACAGTTTCTGTCTCGCCGTGTTCATGGTTCGTTGTCAGCTGTATGATATTTAAATTATTTATTTGACGTCCTTCAGGTACTTGTTCATTTGGTGTCACGACTGTCACACTGTACTGCTGTAAATATTTTGCTGTTTCGCACTTAATTGAATAAATATTCTTATATTATATACTATTTTCCTTAGTAACGATGCTTGGCATGTGTTTTCTTTTATCTTCTGGCCATCCTCCTTGTGTGTGTGTGTGTGTGTGTGTAGGGGGGTGGTGGTGGTGTTGGTTGGGGGGGGGGGGGTGAGTACAGGATGAACCCATTCAACATACCTAAACAGTTGGTTTATATCGATTCCAGTGGAGGTTTGTGCATTTGCACTCACGTATGGAACCATCAGGAACCGTTAACTGACATGTTGGTTCTCTGGTCAGAACAATTCAAAATCCCAAGGAACCAAAGTGTGGCGCTCTAATCCGTTTCATTCTATCAACACCAGTTGATAGAAATCTAATGACATCTACGGTATCATAGCGTGGGGCAGTTACATATGTGATTACAAACCCAGCTGTGAATTGTTACTTCATTTTGAGACGGACATTTTCATTGTTTTATCATGAAATTATTCAGACTCTGTTTTCACATTATAACACAGATGCACCACCACACACACCACACTCACTTGGTGGAATAAAGAAGCACATTTGGCTGGGTGAAAGCTCCTCTGGGCGTCCTATCAGGTCAGCTGGAGCCCGTTGTAGGCCATGGGAAAACAGCTCTGGGGAACAGGTGAATGTGTCACAGGGGCTTTTCTGCATCTCCGTCGCATGTGTTCTCTCCCACATGCCCCCTTTCCCCATCCAGTTCATGCCAAAACACTGTAGGGCAAGAACTGTTTTCCAAAATAAATCATCCTCTGTGACTCACAGAGAATACAGCATCTGTCCAGAGGTGACTATTGTCGTGGGTGATTTCAGCACGAGCAAACGCCCCAAAAACGTGGTGCGAGATTTAACCTGGCTAGTTTCCCAACTCACTGATATCATTCATCGAGCAACAACAGTGTGTTTTGACTTTAATGATGATGTCGAGGGTCCTAATGGTTCTTGAAAGAAACAAAGAATGGGGGTGGCGCAGCGCCGAGGTGGAGTGGTGAGAGGGAGAGATGCTGTGAACAACCGTGTTTATCATCAGGGTCCTTCAGGCAATTGGAAAAGAGGAAGGTTCCTCACAGGCTGTACAGGCTGTTGTCCTAAAGAGTTTGCCCCCTCTTCAGCTTCCTCTCCAAAGGTTTGTCTTTTCCAGTTCTGCCAACAGCAGAGAATGGCTGGGGGAGAAAAAGGGAATGATTGTTTTACTGGGCGCCACTGGTCCATTGTGAACGCAGCCTGTTCTTTCTCTTGACCTGTGACCTGTATTGTTGTGGGGTTTCTCATTTTGGGGAGGGCAGGCAGCTGGGGGAACGGCGGGGGGGCTGATGGACAGCTGGGCCAATTTGGGACGAGCGAAAGAGGAGAGTGAGAGCATGCGAGAGGGATGCAAGAGAGAAAGGGGGATCTGTGTGTCGAGAGGAAAAGTAGAAGAGGAGAGAGAGGGAGAGGGCAGAAAGGTGACGGAGGTCCCTGCTCCTCATTCAGAGGTTCGTCCTCGGTGAACGACACATAGCTTCACACACAGGCACACATCCCGCCTGTGAGAAAGTTCTGTCAGAGTGAGCTGCGCACACCCACTCCGGGCTGGGGGCAGGCGACGAGGAATAGATGAGATGGAAGATATGGGAATAATCCATGAAAGTAACTCTGAATTCAAGACGAGTCAGAGACACAGGCTGGTGAGAGGGTGGGACCCTCACAGTGTTTTGTTAGGTGGCAGCAAGTAGTAAGTAAGAAAACGCTCATGTCACTTTCACAGAGCAAACACAGACGACGTGTGTGAAGTGACTCTTATCTGTGATGAAAGCAAGAGGGTTTCTTAAAGGGAACACAAGCTCCGCAGTGCCATATTGGCCCTGGCGACAGCCAGCAGAGCGCGACCTGTAGCTCTGTCCCCCGGGAGAGTGAGGTCATGTCAGATATCACTTTACAGAGAATCACTGTACTGCACTGACACGTCTCCATTACCGGTCGTTTTACCTTTTTTTTTTTTTTTCTCATTCATTCATTTCATTTCATGAATCAGAACAACCAAACTGAACCTTTGAGCATCTAACTTCAGGAACTGGAGAACTGGAGTACTAAAGAAAGCAAAAGAAAAGAAAAGAAAAGAAAAGAAAAGAAAAGAAAAGAAAAGAAAAGAAAAGAAAAGAAAAGAAAAGAAAAGAAAACAGGAAAAAAGAAAAAGGTGAGCTAATAGTTTTTCAAGTGCATTTCTCACTCCCATGCTTATATTTTAGTTTGTGTGCAGCGTGGTTAATCCACTGGCCAAACAAGAGTGGCTCCCACTAAAATGAAAAGGTCCTGATCCATAGGAGCTAGATTGAGGGATAAAGCATTGTGATTAAGATTGTATTAATGGGGCCATAGGAGGCTGGAAGGCTTTAATCAGTGTCTGTGTGCCAGTAATCCCTCTGCCTTTAAGCTGGAGTGAACATAGTGATCCCCCTCCTCCTCCTCCTCCTGGGCCACAGTACACACACACACACACACACACACACACACACACACACACACACACACTCACACACGTCTCTGTGGGGAGCAAAGGGCTATGAGGGTCCAGGTTTAGAGGTGGAGCACCCAGAGATGGAGACGCCCCAGACTTCGAGGAGCAGCTGGCAGAGAAAGACGCAGGAGATTGATGGAGGAAGAGATTCGGGGAGGAAACAGAAGAAGACAAAGATGGAAAAGCTCAGTGTTGTGAAAAGTTGTAGGTTTCTCAGCAGTGGCAACTGAAATGACGGTGGTGGACAAAATGTATATAACACATAACAATTTCAAGACAAAAGTTTTGTAACTAAGACTGATTCTTCTGTTTCTTTTGGCTACAAAGTGTTTTTTGTTAAAAAAAAAAATACCCATACCCACATTCCCATGATGAAAAAGTAATAATAACCTACAAACACCTCGACTACATTTAAATCAAACATCTACGCTAATATGCCGGAAAATAGATGTTGAAGAGAAGGTCTCACAATAGCAGGCCAGCCTAAAGAGAGAAAAAGGAGAAAAAGGAGGGTCGGGGTTGAAAGGGGCCAGCTCGCACCCTCATTACCTATGGGAGGGTGTAAAGAGGTGATATTGTGTGCACGAGTACGAGGGGTGGGCCTTCTCCTCCCAGAGTTCTCTGAGAGTATTAGGGTGTAGGAGTTAAAGAGCTTCTAATGGGATCTGGATGCTGTCCTGTTTACCCTGCCCCCCCCTCTCCTGCACGCCCACTGCATTGTGGTAGTTGCTGGGCTTTGGGACGCCACAATAGGCTGAGTGGAGGGACAGATGGACGTCCCTTTCGGAGAAGGCACAAAAAAACAGCCAAGGTAGGAGGGCCACGGTGTCTGAGAGAGCCAGCACGCCGTGCTGCTGGAGACCCCGAGCCACGTTCGAGGTGGAGGAGGGATGAGGAAAAAGGAATTTTAGGTTTTGTCCTGATTGTGATGCAAAGGAGAGTGTAACTCTGTGTGTTCACTTACTCTGGCAGCCTGTCAGGAGAGTCTGCATGCTGGGGACACATTCATGGGGCTTTGGTTGAGGAGCACCGGCCTGCGGGACACATTGGTCTTTCCAAACAATTCTCAGCTTTGCATATGCTCATGGGGACTTGTCGGGGCGGGGGGGTGGGGGGGGCTGCACAGCTATATAGAAGGTGTAGGATGCATTCTAAGCAGTTAGCAGTGCTAATGCGCCATTAATTTCACCTTTGTTTATCGAAGGTGACACCAGGTCAGGCGAGAGGTTAAATGCTGTTCTCATTCATTTCGGCCAGCGCGGCGTAGCAGAGCATCAGGGGCAAAGAACTCGGTGATGGATGCTGATGAGAATCCAGAGAAGCGTTTGGAGGCGGGCCGAGGGAGGTACGAGACACAGGAGCAACAGATGGGGCCTAATGGAGAGCTCAGGTTGTAAACTTTGTGTTGGTAACATCTGTCCGTTTCTCCATCTGTTACACTCTCTGTTTACAGTTTGTTTAGCAGAAGCTCATTAATTAGAAAACTGCTCTACGGGCCGTTGGTGCAATTTATTTAAACGCGCAACTTCACCTATTGTGCTCGCACGGACACGAGTACTGTTCATCCACTTAGAGATGAAGTATGAGTCTGGAGGACAATAACGAGGGACCAGGGTCACACTTAATCAGCTGACATTAAATTATATAGTAAATACTTTGTATAATAAAGAGTATAGAGCATGAAAACACGTCATCTGGCCTGTTTGGGTAACGCAGCCCTGAAGCCTTCGAGTCAACCCACAGTCACAAGACACTCTAACAGACAGTGACGGCCGACTCCGTCACCAAGAAGCTTCTGGAACATTATATTCTATACTGCAGAGTCATGACGAGCAATTCTGTGTGCGACGGTGTCACCTGTGTGATTCACAGACACACACATCTGACAATAAACGAGGTGTGTGATGACAAAAAGACATTTTCTCACTGCTTTGCTGTCGACGTCTTTGTGTTTGATTCAGGGTTCGTTGCCAGACTCACTTTTAGTTATTTATATGTATTTATGTGACAATCTGTGGTCAAAGGTTTGTGATTCAGTATCAGAGAGAGATGGAAAGTAACACCAATCACAGACTATGAACTGGTGTTTGCACACAACACACTCTCTCCTGCAGGTTGAGCAGATGAAGAGAAGGTGTATGTACAGACTCAAGACTCACCTGTTCTGACTCACCTTCCTTTGTCTTCTTCTTCATAAATGCATCATTGTTATTGTGTTCTGTTTGTAATTTGTTGTGTGGCATCCATGAATATCACCGTATGTCCTTTATCAGGAACCTAAATCTGAAAAATTAAATCTGTTCCAATTAGCTTAATGAATTGGTGCAAATACATTTTAATGGGTTTATACTTAATGCTGGTATAAAACTGAAGGGGACCCCCTGCCCACCCCATCTCGGTTAGTATCCAATCAAATGAACACTTTTGCACTGTTCCCACAGATAAACCTGTCTATCACATCTGTGCTGCCCAGGGACAGAAGACACGCCAGCGCCATAAGTGGATTGACACGGAACGAGGGCATAAGCCTGATTAGTGCTACATTAGCAATTACTGCAAACATTACTGATCACATATGGATTTATATCTCACTAAATATCCCAATAAAAGAAATTTAAAAAATCTGTTGCACATTTGAGGACTCCAAAGAAACACAAGATACTGAGGGAATTTTAGATGCAGTGAAAAAAGGCCCTTAAAACATATGTTCATATATATATACAGTGTATATATATGAACAAAGTCAGTTTCATTAGAAAAGTTACATCACCTTTGGGTATTTTACTTTTTATAGCTAAAAATATTCCCTTCAATTTGCGCCAAGCGGATAAAAGAGAATTAAGCTGCTGATCTGGGCTCAGTGTTACATTAGACATTAATCCAGAACGGTGGAAGGTTGGAGAAGCGATAGCAGCGTTTAATCCGGTGCTCCAGCCATCCAGCCCTCCCACAGTGAGACCATTCTGCAAATGAACCCAACACTTTTTTCACTGCATGAAGAATAGGACTTCACACCAACGTCATTGTCCTTCAGAGTCCCTCAGACAGTTTTTGTCTTCTCTTCAAAAAAAAAAAAAAAGAAGCAGCATAATCACATTGATGAATCAGTTCAGCTGGCTGGGTGTTTGGGGCAGGAGCACACTTCCCAATATTTCCTAAATCTTAAGTCTTCCCCACAGGCTGAGTGTCCTGGTGAGCCCTCTCAGGGCACATGGGTCCCCCCCATATGTAACAGATGTTACTGGGGCAACAGTTGGTATTGAAGGGGAGGGGCTTCAGGCCATCTGTCCAGGGTCAAGGTTTGAAAAGGGCCGGTGGAAATGGTGGCACGTTCAGGAAAATGGTAAGTATTTGGTTGAAAAGAGGGAATATAGCCCACATTGTAATCCAGCTCAATGAGAGCTTTCATTTCAGATTGCCTTTGTGGAGATTCCGAGCGGGAGCTGCACAAAGTTTGTCTGACCTGGGAGAACTTTGGGTTTTGGAGCGAAAGCACCATCTTATGGCTGCAGTGAATACTACAGGAAACCTTTCAAAAAATACTCAAACCTTTATTTCAAATTGTAAAGTTCAAACACGTGGGTTAATATTCAAACTAACTTTAAATTCATTTTTTCCCTCTTCTTCAACATCGGATGAGTCACAGGGAATCCAACTGGGATTTCAGGGTCTCAAGAGTAATGTCTATCTTATCCCGCAAATCGGCCATCTTCTTGTGACAGATCTTTCGCTGGACACAGAAAAGAAGCAGTTTTTAAATCTAATATGTACATTTGCTTCGTTTACACAGACGAGGCCACTCACAATGTAGACCTTGAGTCTTTCGTTTTCCATGTGGAAGAACTCCGCCACGGTGAGCTCACTGTAGTCCTTCTTCATGGATAAGTACCCGCAGTTTGTGGAGCGTTTTATGTGCTCCTGCCTGTGCAAAGAAGATGTCAGAAGAAATCAAAGACAGCGGTTGACCGGAACCCGGTTCACACAAAGGAAGGATTCATTACTGAGACACAATGAGACCAAAATACAGAAGAGCTTTTACCTTATAGTCCCACTTCCTTTTATTCCTCATAGTGATACAGTGTTTTCATTTGTGTCTGAATGGCATCATTGTGTTCTTGAAAACGTTTTAAATCACTACGTTTGAATGTGAGAACCAGGCTAACGGCCAAAGGAAGGTGATACTCCACCTACCAGGGGTCGTCATCTGGCTCCCAGCCCTCAAGCTCGATCAGACAGAAGAAACAGCAGGTGACATCAGGCTCGTTCTGACTGGGGCAGTGGACAAACCCGGCCTTTGCCATCTGGAGACAAACAATCATTTGACTTGATGTGAAGTGTGAGTGCACATGAAGCTGCACTGCCCCTTGTGTTCACCTGGATGGGAGAGGTCCACTCCTGGGATTTGTAATGCTACATGTTTCCACTAGGTGGCGCTAATGTGCCTCTGCAGGTTCTCTCAGAGCAGGAAGTCCCAAAGGAACTTTCAAACAAATCAAAATCAAATTTACTGCACATTTATCATGTACATTCATTATAATTGACTTTATAAAAAACATTGATTCAGCATTTACATTGTTTTATTCGATTAGCCACATGTACCCTACTGAATAAAGTAACAATGAAATAAATAATATTTAGGAAATTCCTTGTCACCCCAAACATTCATTGCAGTTGTTTTTTCCTAATGTTTCTCCCTTAACTTGTACTTATTTCTTTATTTAGTCACATGAGTCTACAGTCTGTTAAAAGAAAAGTATTTCCAAGTGAATATGAATGAATGAGTCAGTGAGGACACTGGTGTTGAAATACTGAATTCATATGAACATGATCTAAGAGTTAATGGTGACAGAAGAAATACAAGACGAAATGTCCACAGCTACAAATGGTTTCATGTTGGGGGGGTTTAACAGAAGTAACACGGAATCTGATGTCACTCAACCAGTGACGTGTCAGCAGCACATCCATCAAGAGAAAGGTCGGCAGACGGTTTGTGTAACAGACACCTTGTGCAAGGAAACCAAATCTGGCACCTGCTTACACGTAAATCACATGTTCTTACAGCAGCTGATCAAAAACGCGGGAGGTAGAAACTGCTGCATAAAGAAGGGTACTCAACCCCTTTGGACGAGTGCTGTGATTTAACACAGTATAGTACAGGGTGAACTCATCAGAGGCGTCTGAAACCCTGAGTGGAACGTGCAGACATCGTCCAGTCAGCTCAGCTCTGTGGCTGCTTACCTTCTCAGGTGTGCAGTTGCATTCCTCCCGAAAGGGCCAGTCCTCAAAGGTTATTTCACGTAGATTCTGAGTGTACATTTTAACGTACGACTCAAACCGGTCTCTCAGTACATCGAAGCTGGCCATGTTACCACTGACCCCAACCACACAAACAAACACCTAATGTCTTTGTAGACACGCTGCTGGTTCTGCTGCTCATCACACACAGCTGCTGTCAGTTTGGGCTGATGAACTGAGGCGCTGACGGAGCTCACAGGTTTCTCAGGCTGGTGCTCCCACAGCTGTGGCCACGGCACTGGGAATTCATCTACTACTGCTCCAGCATCCTGAACTGTGCTGGACTGGAACCAGTGACCACGAAGAAAAAAAGAAAGAAAGAAAGAAAGAAAGAAAAAAAAATCCTGACACGTTCTATTTGACAGTAAGACAATCTGACCCACCCAAATCTATTAAAAAACGTATATATGTGTGTGTGTGTGTATATATATATATATATATATATGGCTGATATCATTGTTGGAACAACCAAAAAACCTGAAAAAAATAAAAATAAAAACTACTTAAAAACAAAATCAAAAAATCCAATCCATTTTCTGAATTATCCGTTCGTCAGTGTCAAAGCATCTATCTGCTGTTTTAAATGTACCTGCCATGTGATCCTAACTCACCTCTGACTCCCAGCTGATGATTCTTTTTTACAAAGCAGCATTAATATAAATATATTCACCCTACTGACAGAAAACGACCTATGTCCAAGCTGAATGGCTCTGGGGTGTAAAGTTACCCAGAGTGTTCATTATTTTCAGACAGGGGTCGTGGTTGTCCACAGTGTCCCTGTAACTCGACCTTCAGGACCCTGGGTGCTGAAATGCGCCTACAAGTGTAAACTGCCGTCCTTTTCCCCCCCGTCCACCTCATCTTCCTGCAGCGTACGAATATGGAACGTGCGCTTACACGACTGAGACTGGATGATCTTTACGAGCATCCCATGGTGAAACCGTGTTTGGGTTCATGGAGCAGCAGGTCTGAGGTGAACGTCCTCTGTACATCTGATGACACGTCCGTGTGTCCGTGCCAAACTCTGCTGACTAACATCCACCTCTGAATTCCAGCACGTGAGTGCTACTGTTGTCACGGCGCATTCTTCCATACGTCCAGATTCTTCACCGCGTTTCTCAACATTTGCTTCTTTCACTCCACCTGTACCTGCACCGTAGGTGTGAGGTTTACCGGGGTGAACCCCTTCACTGACAGGGACTGTTTAACCGTTCCAGCAGTCACCTCGTCGCTCGTCCTCTATGACAGACGTTGAGGTTACGTTGTGAGACTCATGTGTGTCGTGCCCTAAATCATCTCTCCCGAGGTTGTAAAATCTCTTCCGTGTGTACTGAACCTCACTTTTATCCCTCATGCCTTCACTGACATTTGACTCCCCCTCCCCTCCCCGAGTCTCCCTGCTTCCTCTTATGTCTCCCTCAGTCTTCTGACACACTTATGAAGTTCTTCTTAAGCTTTTTTTTCTTTCACGTAGACCTGAGGGAGGGACAGAGACAGAGAGAGAGAGAGAGAGAGAGAGAGAGGGAGAGGGAGAAGGGGGTGAGGATGAAGAGTAGAGGGGAGGCAACAGCAGCAAGGTGTTGGTGGTCTCTGTTTCCTCGTGTTCTTTACTTTACCATCGTGGGTGTGAGGGGTTTGTTTGCATAAGCTCGTCTAGAGATCCCTTTTGATGAACGAGAACAGATCTCCGAGGTGCTTTTTCTTCCCCCCGGAGTCCTGACGGTTGCTGACTGCGAAGAGACGGTTGTTTGCCAGTGAGCCTGGAGATTGTTCAGTACGGGCAGGAGGAGGACCAGAGGTACCATCAATGTGGAGCACAGGTAAGACAGGAACTAATGCAGCACATTCCTGCTCCCGCGTGGTGCTCCAATGCACGCGGAGGTTGACTTGCTATAAATATGCTGCGATGAAGAGGAAAACCTCTGTGTCAGTTCAAAACTGCTCATGTGAGAAGGTGATCGATCCTCACACACACACACACACGTCTCGACAGCTCCACCTGTCACCCGCTGCCATCGCACCCGCACTGAGGTGAACGAGTGAACTGAGTGTCTCCTGTGTTGGAGCAAGAGTTTTTTGGGGCTGGAGTTTTATGGGGAAGTCCCCATAACTGATTAAACGGGATGAACGTAGTCTTGTAAAGTGTGCGTGCATGCATGTTTGTGCTTGTATCAAATATCTCTGATGACGTTTGAATGATGACATTCTAAGGAGGAACGTCGGCTGATAGATGGAAGAGTTTCTGCGAGGAAATTGATTGTTGAAGTTTGTGTTTGCGCTAAAATTCCAAAGCAAAATGCAAATAATGGAGGGTTATAGATGTAGTGTCAGCAGTGAGGTGACCTGGGACTTGTTTTTCTGGGCACGTTACTTTCGGGTTGAGAAACGAGCTCTAGAAATAGACAATGATCTACAGAGAAGACAATTCCTGTAAATTACTGTGTTCGAAAATACACACACACACCCCGACTGACAACGTGCCTATTTGGTGTCCGCGGTGAAGTTTCATCAGGTATGAAGTGCAAACAGTGCAAACGTGTGATCTGAATGTGGTTGGGAAAAGAAAGACGTCCTGTCCTCCAGCACGGGTGTAAAAATGGCAGGGACGTGTGACAGTGTTGCAGTCAACATCCACATTCTGCTCCTCGTAGGCGGGCGTGGACTCACGGGGGCGGGCACACCCAATTCACGCATGCACGCATGCACTAAACCTCAGAATCCTACAGTCTGTTGTCCCTGTGATGGATTTCTGACCAGAGCACCACGAAAGTCCAAACACATGGAAGCTGTATTTGACCACCCAGCCCCCAGTGTCTTCACATTTACATCACTGACATGTTGGAGAGGAGACTTGGGGCTCAGTGATGACACGTGATTTCACTCTGTTAGCTTGTGATGTGTATACTCGAGGTGGTGGTAGACGCTTTGCAAGATCATAAGGGGATGGTGCTGATACCGGGTGCCTGCTTTGCCCTCTGACCTTTGTCCTTTGTAGGCAGTCTCTAAATTCCACACCGGGGTGCCGGGACACACTGAGAGCACGATGCATGTGACCTACGTGTCAACTCGGGATCAACAACAAGCCTTTTTATCGAGCCACACGTCTATTTTGTCGTCCTTAATGCCTCAGTGGTTTTCATTGGTGTCCAGTACAATCCTCTGTCCTCAGTTGTCTCCAAAGTCCTGGAACGGGCCGATAAACCCAAAGAGTACACAGGGTGCAATGGCACAGTATCAGACAAGGGATGGTTCCATCGGTGAACACCAGGATGTCCAGTTTGTACTTGTATCCCCTTGAGGTGAGGACTGGTGTCTTGGGACACATGCACCAGTAGAGGGCAGCAGAGGTTAACCAATAGTCACGTCACACACTTGGCTCCTGACACCATCCCACTGAAGAACATCCCTACCAAGAGAATAAAACCCCCCAATGGTTATTTTAGATTTAACACTGAGTTCCAGTGGTTCGGTCAGAGGTTCTTCTGGGTTGTGACACATCTGTGTGTTATAGTTAAAACTGTAATAATATCTGAAGACGTTCTCTTGAATGACGTATAGAGCTCATTATATCAAAATAGAAATTGTGTTAAGTTGTTTTGTTTTTCTATTATTGTTACTGTTTGTTTGTGCTGGAATGTGTTTTTAGACCTTTATGACGCGTAATTATTATTGATGACCTGTGTTGACATAAGTGGAGGAACAAGTAAAAACACTTTTGGTTCACTTGTCATTTCATCCGTTCCACTTCTGGTGCCTTGACATGAGTCCCTCGATGCCCCCCACGCCCCCACCCCCTGGGGGTCAACACATCATCATCACACTGACTGATCTGAAGCAGTCCTATTCCCCCGGCACTGTGTCTCTTCACCGGCCCACCGCTAACATACCTGTCCCACGATGCCATCTGTCCTCTCCCCAGTGGCCTCGGTCCCCCACCCAACTCCCCATTCCTTCTCTGTGTTGCCTGGCTCCTATGGATGACAGAGGATCTCCATGCTCCGATTCCACCCTCTCATCATGCCACCCATTAAAGTGGCGCTGGGCGCTGGGCCCCGCTGGGCCCCCGCCGGCCCGACAGCACATTAGCACTCGGACCATTGAACGCCAACAAGGACCATCTCTGAATTATTGATACGACACAACTAATGACGGAACTCTATCCCGACAAACACACATGTATACTCACTTGTCTGCGCAGGTGTGTGTCGATGAACTCATGTTCTTTTGGTGCGTTACAGCCAAGAAAATGGGTTTTGAGTTTGTTCTTTCCCGTTATAATATGTTCGTCTGACATCTGCCAGTGGGGAATGTTAGTGCTTGAATACTTGTTCATGACTGAACCGTGCAGGAGGTCCTGGTGGGCAGGGAAGTGGAAGGACGTCTGAGCGTGAGAGCTATTGTATGTTGAATCAAAGCTTTCAGCCAGAGGATTTTTCCAGTGAGCAGTTTTCAGATTCACGAGGGTGTTTGTGACCCCCACGTCACGTCCGTCAGTGATCTCATACAAAAGCTTGGAATGTGCACGTCGGAGCTGCTGCGAGGAGGTATTGGAGTTGTCAGGCAGCCTCCTTAGTATTCACTCCAACACCCTGTGACTCACAGCCTCAGCCTGAGAGCGGGAGGGTGTGTGTGTGTGTGTGTGTGTGGGGGGGGGGGGTATCATGGGGAAAGCAGGACAAGAAGAGGCACTATGAACATCAGGCAGCATTTCCCATAGCCCCGGGCTCACGTGTTTGTATGTGTGTGTGTGTGTGTGTGTTTGCAAGCCCGCCCGCCCGCCCAAGGGGATTAATTTTTTGACAGCTTTGTTAAGCCTTCTCTTAAGCGCTGAGCTTCGCAGTAACATTGTGCCTGCGTGACTTTCAAAAGGTCGCTCTCGCCTCCCCGTTCCTCCTCTTCACCGAGGAGATGGAGCCAGTGGACCACGAGAAGCTGGCTGTGAAGCTCCTCTTCAATTAGCACCAGCGTCTTTTCTTCTCGGGGTCCATCTGTCCTGTCTCTGCCTGTTCCGTCCTCCCGGTCGTCTCCTCTCGTCACTCCGTGTCTCTTCAGCCCTCTGTCAGTTTGTATTTAGTTTAATCTCTGCCCCTCCTTCCCCGGCTTCCTCTGCTCTGTCGCTCTCTGTTTCATCTGTCCTTTTTGCATGTATTCCCTCCCCCTCCCACTCCCCCCCTCGTCTGGATAGGTAACCTTGACTGGGTGGGTTAGGGGATGGAGAGAGAAAAGGGTAAAAGGAGGTTAATCCTTTAACAAGTCCACAGACACGCAGAGTCAGAGGACAGAGGGGAGACGGGTAATAAACAGATCGTACTCAAACCGCTGAGACAATCAGACGGGAGGAGACGTGTGAGGAGGACGGGGGGAATTAAGACGAGAAGACCGGTTGGGGGGGGGGGGACGGAATTTTCAGTCAAGCTCTGTCTCTACTTCATGACTTCCACTCTGCATGATGACAAGTGTCTGCTCCTCCTCTCATTGGCTGCGGCTGCCACCAATCGGAGCGGGAGGCATGGAAGGTGCCTTTAGGTTATACCCAACCCCAAAAACAAGAAGCAGCGGGAGGAGAGGAGAGGGGGGGGGGGGGGGGGGGGGCA
>JBBMJM010000001.1:2035380-2052699 GCA_037832705.1 Centriscus cristatus | reverse complement strand
GAGAGATTAAGGTCGAATGCTGGTTTGACTGTGGGAGCTGCTGCTGCTGCTGCTGCTGCTGCTGCTGCTGCTGCTGCGCCATCAGAACTTGTTGTTGCTGCTGCTGGATCTTTGCCATCTGCATCCTATGCTGAAGCTGTCTTTCTTGGAGCAGCCTGGGGTCTGCACCTTGAATTCCAGGCCCCTGTGGGAAGAATCCTGCTGGAGCCCCAGAAGGCCCTGGGCCCCTGGGCCCACTGGCTCCAAGAGTTACTTGAAGCTGGTTCTGGGCTCCACCAACAAACTGCTGCCCTTGTGCCATCCTGACAGGTATTCCACCTTGGGGAACCATGGCAGGGTGCTGGACCATTACCGGCGCTCCCTGTTGACCCATCATCATTTGACCAGGCATCTTGGGGAACATATGAGGCGGACCCCCCTGTGCAGAATGTCCTGGTGCAAGAAGGCCTGAGCCTTGCTGATGCTGTTGCTGCTTGCTTCTGTACTCCGCAATAAGATTGGTGTGCTCCTTCTGCTGTTTGCGTACCTAGGGGAGATCCATTCACGTCAGTTCAAGTCCTTTTGCTGTCGCGAGTCAGCATACATAGATCTGTTCATCAGATTCTTCAAAATATACACACCTGGTCAAGCTGTTTCTGAATTTTGCTCTGTTCCTCTGTGACCAACTTCAGCTTCTCTGCATCGGCTTCAGCAAACTCCCTTCCAGCTTTCTTTGCAGTGCGTTGTTTAGCACACAATGCCTTGCGGGACTTTCGATGGACTCCAATTTGTTCCTCCAAAACTTTCAACTGCATCTGGAGCAACTGCTGGGTGTGAAGAAGCCACTCCTCATATTGGTGCTGTTCTGCATCATCTGTGAAAGCCAGAGACAAATTTAGACGTTTAGACATCCACATTGCACGTGCACGCCAGCAGTAAGATGAAATATCAATAGAGGGGGAAAAAAAAAAAAAAACTCCAAAAAGGCAGCGTTGGCAGAACATACTAATGATTCCTTGAACAAACTGGGGAGGGTTGGGTCTTGATTGGGTGGAATCACTGGCTTCTCCCTCCTGAACAGTAAATAAAAGGACAGAAACGTTTAAGCTTGAAGTGATTACAAATCAACAGTCTATCATGAGGACAGCACACCTTTTGAGGGCCAGGTGGAAGTTGAGCCGGGTCGGTTCCAGGGGCAGAGGCCAGCCTCTGAGCAAGTAGGGAAACTTGTTGCCTGAAGAGAAAATACAATTATAATTCTATCACAACATCTGAGGTACCCCAACAAGTCTGTAAGGGTGTTTCCAGATCACACAGCAGAAGAAGTCACTACCAATTTCTCATGTTCTAATGTAAGACTTTAATATCACATTCCATCCAAATGACACACAGGGTCACAGCATTCATACAAATATGTACCGGTACTTTGATAAGCTACACTGTACTTATACTTGAGGAAAGATCCTGTTCTGGTTAAATGCAAGTGAGTACAAAAGCTACTTTACACTGGGAAAGACAAAATGTTTTAACAGAAACATTTTAATCTAAAACAAAATCAAACTAAAACCCCCCTCGCACCTGTTAACTCCAGGAGGTCCAACCATAGGATCCTGTGCCAGCACCCTCTTGATTCCTTTTAGTGCCACCATCTTTGCCTTGGCAATGGGGTCCATGATGTCATCAGTGGCAAATTTGTCAAAATCTGTGATAAAATAATAATCAGCTGATAAATTAAGAAAAGAGCATCACTACGGTCATGACATGAACTGACCATGGGGATTACCTTTATCTGGGAAGAAATTGCTGGGCAGAGGTGCCTGTTTGACCACAGGCTGCTGCTGTGGGTGACTGAGACCTACAGGAACTCCTGGCTGTCCCATTCTCATCATGGCCTGCTGCTGGTTCATGGCCATGTGGGGCAAAGGTGCCATCCCGGGTCCAATAAGCCTTTGTGGCGGCTGCTGCTGCTGCTGCTGCTGCAACATCTGTGGAGCACGAGGAACCATCCCTGGTTGCCCCATCATTGCCTGGGAAGGTGGACGGTGGTGTTGTGGTAGCATTATCTGCCCGGGTGTCTGTGGGTTCGACTGCTGACTTGGGAGACCAGGAAAATGGGGTGGCATGCCTCGCTGGTGAAGGGAGCTAAGCTGCTGCTGTTGTTGCTGCTTCTGCAACTCCTTCTTCTCATGTTCCAGCAGATCTTGTATGAGAAGCGGCAGTTCTCCGTCTAAAGAGCTCTCCACCTTTGCCAGATCCACAGCAGGTGAGTGTTGCCCACCTACGTCAGGCAGCCCAAGAGGATCGTCACCAATATCTGCATGTGCGGCAGCTGTAGGAAACGGCAATGGGTCGTCTTGCTCTTGGAGAGGGTACTGAACCCCACCTAGTCGAACCGAACTCAAAGAAGCTGACTGGTTTTCAGGTTGTGTGGGTCTGGCTGATGGGTTGGTTCCACCAAGAAGCATAGAAACAGCCTCCACCATCTCATCTTTCACCACAGCCTGTCCTGGCTGGAGCTGGGGGGTCAGACCTCTGTCTTCTTCTTTACATTTGGAGAGATCTGCAGTTTCAGCAGATGCTGCTAGTTGACTAGGATTCCTGCCTGCAGTGGTGGGAGTTGCGGGAAGGGACGTCTCTCCTGACCCACCCTTGGGTTTCTCTTCCACTTTAACGAGTGAAGACCCAGAGGAGGATGAAGGTGTTTCACTCTCTGCTTCTACCAAGCGCAGCTGGTCTGAGAAGCCATCTTTTGGGTCTCCTTGGTCTAGCTCAGGGTCAGTGTAAGCCAAAAGGTCAAACTCATCACTGTTAAGCAGGTCATCTAGATGTGGGTCATTAGTCTCGAGGTTGTCCAGATTTCCCAAGTCATCGTCTCCTTTGTCTGGGTCCAAATCTAGGGCCAGATCCTCCTCATCTTCCACACCTCCATCCCCCGGGGCATCCCCAAGGCCCTCAAGGTCCGGCTCTGGCAGGTCCTCGTTGTTTTCCACCACCACAGACTGGGACTCCGGGACCAGGCTTGGTTGTGGAAGCTGATGCTGTCCAGAGCTGGGGGTGTTGGGAGCAGCTGAGTGCTGCGGTCCTGGGACGGCAGCCTGCTGAGCTAACAAACCCGACAGTTCACTCAGCTGTGAGTTACTCCCACCCTCTGGCTGAATGCCCCCAGTTTGAGCCATGGGATGCTGCTGAATGTACGGAGGTGCCATCCCTTGCTGTGGGACAAAGATATTTGGTCTGGGCTGAGCCCCACGTGGCATGAACAGCGGTCGCATGGGAAGCCGCTGCGAGTTGTGTCGCAATTCAATGAACTGTGGTGGGGGTCCCTGAGCCATTGGCTGCATATTCTCCCCTACAGGTCCCTGTAACATGGTGTGGGGGTCACCCATTCCGTCCATACTCTGGATGTTGACGGCTGGGTTCAGACTGTGCCTTATGCCCGTCGCCTCCATACCAGGCTGGGGGAACCTCCTTGGCCCTGGAGCTTGGCCCTGCCACTGAGGGAACGGTGGACGGGCAAACATGCCTTGAGCTTTGGTGGGCCCGGGGGGCCTGAGGGACAGAGATGCAGAAATATATCACTTAGAAATTGTTCAAGAGATTTAAAATACTTTTCCTGAAATGAGTGTGATGGATCGAAGATCCTTATGAACTGAATTTATTGTGTTTTTCACTCTTAAAAAAAAAAAAAAAAAGATTCACTCTCATACTGAAAAATCCATCCTCAGTGTATTTCCACAAAAGCTTTCAGACTTCAGACTACATCCAACCTCCCAACTACTTGTGATACCACAAATTTACACCTACACACGCTATCGCTGGGGGAAAAAAAGAAACATGTTTTTGTTTTGGTTTTTTTTACTTGACACTAAATAAAGGTAAATCCTAATGAACTTGACTACCTTAGTGCAGTGGAATCTATGGTGGCAGGGGCTCCTGTGGGTGCTGGGCGAATAAGCCTGTCTTCCATACCAGCAGTCATGGGCATCTTTCCCACCACAGACACCTGAGCTCCAGCCCGATCCTAAAGGAAGGAATGACAGAAAGACAAGGTAAGAACACAGCTTCATCAGCCGTTTTAACACTTTTGTCTTCACTGGTTCGTGTCTTTTTTGTATTATGTAGTGTGTGTCTGGGTCAAAGAGATCTTGATAAATGCTGAGTGTATTACAACGTTGCATGGCATTATTATTATTAGTAGTAGTAGTATTGGCATAACATAGTACCTGTGGATAGGGGGGTGGTGCTCTGTGGGGCTTGTCTTGTTGAAAGGCACTCATCTCTCCACCAGCCCAGCCAGGGGATGTACTACTAGCAGCAGCAGCCGCAGCCGCCGCCGCCGCAGCCTCCTTTTCCTGTCTAATGGAGTTTCTCTGCATTTGTTGTCTGATTAAGAATTCCCTTAGTCTCTGGCGCTGAATAACACAAAAAGCATTCGTTAGAAAACAGCAGGTGCTTTATGAAATGACCGTTTCGCCGGTAAGACTCCCATGTGACCTGCACCGAAACAGCAGTATTTGAAATGTACAGATGTTAATGCTCTTATACCTGTCGGTGCTTCTCCAGCTCAGATGGACTCAGGCCCACGAGTGCAGGATCTTGCACAGCTGACATGTCGGGCATTTCTTGAGCAGCTGGCAAAGCGGGCTGATTAGGGCTGTCCTGAGGGCGGACAGCTGCAAGATCTTGAGATCCAGAGGGAGGCGGCAACCTTGAGGTGAAGTCTGCCGCAGTGGTTTGTGGTTGCGGCTGCTGCAGCTGACCTGGTACCATCGGACTCTGCTGTTGGGTCATTGGAATGCCCACAGTGTTGGGACTGCGGCTAAAAGGAGGAGCTGACGGTTTCCCAGAGAGAGCATCCCTCACAGGACTGCTGTTGGGATGGGGTGGAGGTTGCTGGTTTTGAAGAGGTGAGCTTTTGTACATTGCAGTTCCTTCAGGGGCAACAGACATCGGACGAGCTGGTTTGTGGATAGTAGTGTAAGGGTCTCTAGACTGTGGCCTTGAGGGAGGTTGGGAGCCATGGTCTGGGGATTGGAAACGAGGGGTAGCAGGAGACTGAACAGAGTAAGCGTCATTGGAGAGGCCACTTGGAGTGTGGGGAGACTGACAGCTGCCCTGGGATTGCGGGCTGGAGGGCACTCGAGCGCACACGTCTTGCTGAGCTACAGGGTGTCTCTGGGGCCCGAGAGGACAACCGTCACCTGACTGTGGCCTGGAAGTCAAAGGTGGCTGAGTGTGAGGGTCCGAGAAAGGGTGAGAGGGAGACTGCCTGTACCCTTCAGAGGGGTGGTTTGGGGAGGCTCCAGGGTGGAGAGCTCCACCTTCTCCTTGGGGCATTCGTGGAGTCATGGGTGCTTTAAATAAGCCATCACCACAGTCCAGCATCCCAGCAGGGGAGCCGGTGGCCATGTCAGTTCTTCCAACACAAGAGCGAGGAGATGGTGCACTCATATCAGACCGGTACTGCCCGGTGCTTACAGGTGAGGAAGCCACCGCAGAGGGTGACGGGGATGAACCAAATTCAGGTCGTCCATTCCCTAGCTGAGATTTATAAGGTTCCCCATAGTGGATATTGTGGGGTGGTGAGAAGATTGGAGACTCTCCAAGGCCAGCACCTCTTGAATGAGGACTTTCTGGAGGTGCCAGGGCCTCCTGAGAGCCTTGCTGGGACTGTGGTAAATGACTCTGTTGCTGCTGCAGCTGTGATCTGAAGTAAGGGTCAACCTGTTGAGCCCGTCTGGAAGTTCCAGGGGTCCCTGGTTGCATGTCAAAGGGGCCAACGCTGGCTGGCCGTCCCTGAGAAGGACCCTGTGGGCCGGAAGTTGAATAACCTGAGGAAGAGGCCTGTATGGGGCTGGCCCCAGCATAGGATAACGGAGTAGTTGGGTGGGAGTGAGAATGGGGTGACTGAGGAGGAAGCTTAGCCAAGGGATCAGTCCTGATTTCAGCAGATCCTGGGGTCTTAACAAGTCCATCTGAGAAAAAGACAGAGGATGATCCCGAATCTGGAGGGAGGGGAAATGGGCTTTCTGCAGAACTGGGCTGGGAAGAGATGGATGTAGACCCTGAAGGTGGTGGAATCTGAAGGTGCAAACTAGGCCGTTCTCCCTTCACACGCCCCGGCTCAGTCTTGATGGGCCTGCACACCTGACTCTCTGCCTGCTGTGAGAGGAGAACATGAAGAGGAAACATGAGTAGCCTGCACTCTGAAGGTGACACCACCTGTTCTACTTTTCATTCACTCTGATGATACAGAAAGTTGGATTTCCATTCACCCTCTGCGCCTTATTGATCCTCTGTGCTGCTCGGTTGTCTTTGGCCTTTTGCTACAATAAGAAAGTAGATCATCATAAATTATGCTCAGATGTATATTGTACTGAGGACTGATCTAACAAAGAGGACCTACCAGATATGGAACCTTGTCAGCAGCTGACACCTTCCGCCAGATCTTCATGATTTGCTTGCAGCGACTTGCCCAGTCTGTGGGAGGGGCAAACAGCTGGTAGATATCCAACAGTGATAGAACTCATGGCTGTTGAAACAACACACTGACAGCTGTGTTGGTACAGTCATTCCTGCGCACTCACCTGGGTAGTCCTGTTTGAGAGTGGGGAAGTTGGTGTTGGCATAAAGCACCGGGGAAATGGTAGAGAGTTCTCCCAGCTCCTCATCCTTCTCCCATCTCTGGAGACTGCGCTGGTTGTAGGACAGACCATCACCCTCTGCTTCAGTGGGGGTTGGTGGGGAGGAAGGTGTTGCTGGGGTGGAGGGAGTAGCCCAGGGGCTCTCCTCACCTCCATCTGGACTGAAAAGCCCTCCTCGGTCCCTATCGACCACAGTGGAGGACACAGTCTCTACTAAGAGCTTATACCTCAACACCAGACACATACGGTGGGAAAAAGAGACTAAACACGTGCATTTTACTGCCATTTATCATACAATTAGTTCACTGAAAAGATGAAACTGTTTGATTCATACCGCATGTCAAAGAATGGTGACTGGGAGAGGCCAGGAAACGCGTCCATCATCCCAGCTGAGGGCAGCGACCCTGTAATCGATGTCCACATTTGAAGCAATACATAAATCTTCCTTGTGTATTTGGCCCTCATGAAGTACTCAGTGGTACAACCAGTCGTCTGCACGCACCTGAGAGGACAGCTCTCTGTGTACGATTGACTTCTCCCTTGTTGCCATCCATGATGGGCTTCATGCCCCCCAACGAGGAGCCGTCTGACACTCCCAGGATTTTCCTGAAGAACTGCTCAGAATCCTGACTTTCTGCGCCTTGGGGAAGACCTATCATGGAAGGAACCAATGGCAACATTAGACATGACACTTTGTCTGCTGTCCGTTACATTACACCACTGTATTCTGTCAGTGACTACCTTCACTTTTTTCTGCATCAGAGTCGTGAGGATCAGTTGCCGGGTCCTTCTGTGATGATGACTGCGAACATAACCCTAAAAAACACATATTTGTGAGGCGATCTGCATATACTGTGCAAATAAAGTCGTTGCAGCAGTATCTGCCAGACACCTACCTGCAGCCTCTCCAACCTGTGACGCTTCAGTCGGCTCTTGTTTTACAGTGTC
The DNA here is from genome assembly GCA_037832705.1 of Centriscus cristatus. Taxonomy (NCBI): domain Eukaryota; kingdom Metazoa; phylum Chordata; class Actinopteri; order Syngnathiformes; family Centriscidae; genus Centriscus; species Centriscus cristatus. The sequence continues at coordinate 2,045,128 of JBBMJM010000001.1, read as the reverse complement.
CTCCACCACACGGTCCTTAGCCTCAGCTGGAGAAGCACAAAAGGTTACAAACGCAATGTAAAGACTCTTCTGATACCTAACATAGCAAATTCTTTAGAGTTTTCATGTGTCAGAGATCAAGCTAGTGTTCTTACGCTCATGGGAAGTCATTTTGACCCCTGACGGTGCTGGTAATGAAGGCCGTGCGAGGCATGTTCCTGGCCGCTGGCCCTGGGGTACCATCACAGCTTTCTTACTCAAGCCGATCAGTGTCTTTCCAAAGAAAGCCTCCTGCAACGACAGATCAACTTCCTTTATTCCAGGCATTTTAAAGCAGCGTGAGGAATGCGGCGCAGAAAGACTAGCCAACCTGAAGATAAGCAGGAAACATGTCCTCCAGTTTGCTCTTCTTCCGGCCTCGGCGTTTCTTGGCCTGTTCTTCACCCTCCACAGGTTTAGGGTCCATGATGTTATCTGTGTCGGGGTGCGGGCCTACGCATAGAAAAACTATTCTGTAATCCATACTGCCAATATTTACAAAATCATAAACTGTGTGGAAAGACGATTGGTGCTTCATTATATTATTGTGGCTGCCACGCAATTAGTAATACAGATAACACACTGCTGTGAGTGGTCCATTTCGGTCACTAACCTTCCTCAATGGTTCTCTCTATTGGCTGACCATCTAAAGTCGTCTCTCCTGCTAACTGGGCAAAAAACTCTTTCTTCATCCGTGTGTGACACTTTCTCTGTCGCACCATGAAGCCTCCAATTCCTGGTAAAAATGAAAAAGAAATTACCGTCAATAAATCATCCACATATATGGATGAACATTTGGGTCAAGAAGGGGTGTTCTGCGGGGGCCTACCAGGCCTGTAGGGTTTCCGCTTTCTTTTTTTGCTGTCCTCCAGCTCCTCAGCACCGCCCTTGAGACCGTCACAGTCAGCCATGCCTTCCATGCCGCCCTCTGCACCCATGTCAACACCGCCTTCTCTGTCAGGGCTCCCCGGGTTCTCCATCTTTGAGTCACAGTCCATAGGCTCCCCGCAACCTGGACAGAGAAGACAAATGCATTAAACCATGGACATGCAGAACTTTAAAGCAGCGAATGACCAAACATGGCACCAACCTTTTCCATCATCCCCTTCCTCCACCTCCCTGAGGTCCATTCCATCAGGACCTCCTTCACAACACAAGGTGCCAAGACGGGAGCGACGCTGTCGCCTTTTGTGCAGGGGAGACATTGAAATGCTGCGTAGCAGCGACATGCCCGACTCTGTCAGCCATACACCCTCCAACCGGTAGAACTGGGGCTCTGTGACATATAAACATTTAGACATCTTAATGACACACAAGTGAACAAAGAAAACGGGCACACAGAGTGTGTACGTGGTAACAAACCAGAAATGAAATCACTGACCTGGTTCCTTAATCTTGATTGAAGCCATAATTGCTGACTCCACTACAGTGAGCAATGACAAAGAACAGGTACAAACCACAAAACTCATCAGTACTCACACAAATATCCTTTGCATGTACACCCTTTTCCGTTTTCAAACCATTATCGCGATGTCTTCAGTTTGAATTCATTCTGAGACTTACCCACAGGTTTTGGAACATATGGGCTGCATGATGTGCATGCAAAACCCTCGTCAGAAGCTTGTTCCACCTCATCTTCCGTATACAAACTCTCACAGACGGCATGCACCCATCTGCGAAGGCACATTGAAATACATCGATTCACATCATTTTCAGAATAAATCAAATAAATCAAAGATGTTACGGAATAATTAATCATGAAAAATATATCCATTTCCCACTAGTCCTCATTAATTGCAGTTTAATGAATACATGCATTTCTGTGTTGGATTCATGTGTGTGTGTGGGGGGGGGGTTCTAATTAGCAGCACCCACCGATCGCAATGCTGACACTGCAGCAGCAGCTCCTCCTCCATGAAGTTCTCTCTGCACACTGGACAGGTGACGAGGCTGGCACAGGGGCCACAGTGGAGGTAGTTGTTCTGCCACTCACAGTGGAAACCCGGTGAACTGGAGCCACACTGTACGCAGCACACACACCTGCACAGACAGAGTGCACTGTGAGAATTCTGCAGCTGCAAGATTTGAAATAAAATGTGCAAGTGTTGTGGTATGCTCATGCAACAGAGGGAAGAGACAGAGGGCTGGGCTTCTGAATTACTAATGCAGAGCTGATGCATGAGTGTTTTACATAATATGCAAATTGCCATGTGCTCATTTCCATTTGACCCCATTCAAAGCTACAAGGCTGAACAAAGCTCTTGATTGCACCCTTATTACTTATCTTTCTTACCATTTACATTTCCAACCACCCTTGGGTACGGTGTGCAGGGGTGGGTCCAAGCAGTAGGTGTGATAGCTGACATCACAGTCATCACACAGTAGCAGACGGGAGGGATCCGAAGCCTTTCCACACACTTCACACACGATGCACTCCAAACAGCGCCAGCCCTTACGGAGCATCGTCTTGGTAATCTGCAGAATAATTCAGAATTCTACGATGAAATTGTTCTTCTTTTCTGGATGATTGTTGTGTCTGGAGTCACAAAAGACAGATTGACAGAGATTAAAAGTACTTACTTTGCTGTTCACACAGTAAGGATGGTAACACTGTGCGCACTGGGCACAAGCCAATAACTGTCCCTCTGCACCCTTTCCAAAGCTGCCGCACACAACACACATATCCTGAAACAGAGAGAGGGAGTGAAAAAAAGATGCATATTCAGCAATGACAGCGGTGATTCTTGAAGCACTTCGAGACAACTGAAGTGTCACGCTGTAGGACAGCAGTACCTGGAGAAGAACAAATTTATCCGTGTTGGAGAATAGAACCACTGTGTTCTGCATGGTGTCATCTTCCTCCTCCTCCTCCTCCTTACTTATCGCAGCATCTGCGGTCATGCTTAGCTGTGTACAAGAGCATCAACGGTTACAAACAAAAAGATGAAAAGACCAACGACCTACATTTTACATGCCACGTGAATTCTGTGTGCAATATCACTCACCAAGAAAGCATCAATGCAAGAGGCCATTGCTTTGAGGCGTGACCTCCCGCCACGCCCCCTCCCACCACCCCCACCCCGAGGTCTACGCTTTCCAGGGAAACTATTGCTTCGGCCCTGCAATGAGGAAAAAAAAAGTTTCTGAGTAAAATCGTGTAAACACAACATGACAACGCTCGCATGTGTAAACCTTTTCACTGATCTGACCTGTTTGACCCGGGAGCGGCCTGGGGATCCTCTGCGCTTCGCCTTCTCTCGGTCGCTTCGGAAGGGCTCAAATGGAAGCGAGTCATCTGTCTCTGTGAGCAGATTATCTGTGTGTGAGCGGCCACCAGATATCAGGCCGAGCTCCATGGAGAGCTGAGGATCGGGTTCTCCAGGAGAGCCCAGAAAGCCACTGCTACTCTCGTCTCCATGGCTCATAACAGACATCTCATCCAGCAGAAACTCCGGCTTAACCTCACACTCTTGTGCTTCCTGCTTTATGTCTAATATATGTTCTTCTCCTTTCATTTGCTCATCGTCGTCTTCTTCTTCCTCATCTTCTTCAGAGTGAGGTAAGAGCCTCCCCTCCATGTCCAGAGTGGAGGGCGCCTCTTGTGCGTTTGCTGAGACGGACGAAGAAGGAGAAGAAAACTGGGGGCCTTGACATGGACTTGTCTCAGACATGGGCAAACACTCCGCTGGCTCCGCAGAGGTCGGAGAAGCTGGTAACTTTGGTGGTGCCGTGCTGAATTGCTCAGCGATCGACATCCCATCAGAGGAGCTCTTCAATAACTCTGGTGATGCTTCTTCTTCCACTGAGGGCGTGGCCTCCCGCGTCTCCACTTCCATGTTTTCCGGACCCTGCTCCGACACTGGCGTTACTGGAGGATGGTTGAACGGTGTCTCGACAACGGAGTGCTTGGCAGGCGGCTCCTGCTCCACCTGGCTGACTTCTTCGGCAGGTAGACAAGAGGTCTCCTGTTCTGTTGTTGTGCATTCTGCAACCAGGTTTGAGGAATGCGTGGTTATTATTTTTATCATGAACAAATCTATTATTACTTGGGTCGGCCATCATACAAATAATGAAGTGCTTCTTTGTGCTAATGTTCAAACGTGCACATCAACAGTGGGTAATGAGTTTACCTGTGGGACTGAGTAGAACAGTGGGCACCTCAGAATTGCATTCTTCTTTGACTACCCGCATCTCGTCCACGTTCCCCGTTGTTGTCTCAACTACTGACGCTTGCACCCCTAAAGTTAAAACTAGTTAAATTACACAAACATAACTCAAACACAAATACATTATTTTTCTGGTCAAATCAAAGTCAACCCACTTTCTCTTACATTGTGTGTGACTTACCCAGCTCCATCTCAGTGTGTCCTGGTTCCTCAGATAAGTCCGTTTGATCTTCTGTTGTCATATCTGCATCTGTCTGAATTGTCATTTCCACCAAATGCCCGTCAGTCACCTCCGATGCTTCTCTGGTCTGTGTCTCTGCTGTGTGTGCCTGACAGACAGGCTGCTGCTGGTGATCCTCTTTGCAAAGCAGGCAAATGCACTTTGTTTCTGGAAGTTCCCCCGACAGGGCACACTCACTGTGCACCCACCTAGACAACAGCACAGTCCGAAGACGGACCTTGTGAGTAGAACACATGAGGGCTGACAACCACCAATGAATGCTGTTGCGCTTGAGCGTTGATCTAACCTGTGGCACGAGCTGCAGCACTGCAGAGCAACAGATTGGTTGGCAGCTTTGCTGCATACGCCACACATCGAGCTGCGGTGACGCTGGCAGGCCTCACACACAGCATAGTTGTCAAACCACTGGGCCAAACCTGGCAGCACCAACCCCCGAACGCCACACTCCATACATACACGACATCTCTGGCAGGATTCACACAACAGGCATCAACATCCACACTGGCATCCTTAATACAGTTCCAAAGAGAATTTCCATGTAAGCAGGTGCATGTCTTATGTGACTTACTCTGCACTTCCACGGGTCTGTAGGAAGAGAGTCCATGGCTGGCGTCAGACAGAAGGTGTGGTAGCCCTTATCACAGGCATCGCATACCAACATTTTGGAGTCTTCACCCGGTTGCCTGCAGAATCAGAGAATCCATATAATGACATGAAAAAAGTTGTTCATGTGCAGTGCAGCTTTACTACCAAGGTTGAACTCACCTGCATGTCTGGCACACTTTACACTCTGGGCACTGCCATCCTGCCCGCTGGATGGGAGTGGCACCAATCTCCAGACAAGCCGCGTGATAATGTAGGCCACAACCCGTACAAAATAGCAAGTCTGTGAGCTCCCCTGCAGAGTCACACACTGCACACCAAGACTCTTCACCTGCTGTGAAGATATACAACATTTTATTAGTTTTCTATATTAGCTATAAATCAAAGAGTCCACTCAGAGGAGCTACGGGCCACGAGCCAGCACTGTTAACGTATTTGGAGAAGGGGTAAATATTTTTATCATTTCATCATCGAACAGCAGCACATTAACCCCCAATCTGGACTATGTGTTTGTGGATCCTGCTGCCATATGATGCTGCATGTAAGAAACAAAACAAGTGTCACTGTTCATAGTTCAGCAGTAGTGGAAGTAACATTCTCCACCAAACTAAATGATATACAGTTATAATGATACAGAACACATGAAAGATACCGTGGTTTTGGATCTGGAGTCTGGATGTTGGCTATGACTCCATCAACCAAAGGCAAACTGGCATTTGAACCGTCTGATGTTTATGAACCAACACTGGTGCTGAAATGTGGAAACAGCCTTGTTTGTCAAATTTAGCTGTGCGGAGAAAGTGGTCTATTTAGCCTACGTAACAGTTTTTAAAAAATAATGGTCTTTAAGGCTGCTACTTAATTGGTGTGAGAAATATTTGGCTTACAGACAGCAGGAGCATGTGACTGAGCCGCCTGAACGTGGGATGTCATGCCAAAAGCTGGAGAGTTGGCATCCCTGCCTTATGTTGCTATAATTATAAGTATAGCCTACTTTTTACGTCCCTTTTCTGGTGCAAACTTTTGATATCGTTTTGAAATCACTGATACTGGCCTTGGTTCTACTTGGTATTGATCCAAAAAGGAAACTTCTACATATCTTGACCTCTAAAGCATCAAAAGCAATAGTTTTTCAACAACAAATGTAAAAATGTAAAAATGTTCATGGCAGAATAGTCCATATTCGATAGCTTACATCAGTATGGGGCAGGCAGCGTTGTTTTACAGAAGGAACGTGACAGTGTTGGACCACGGTGCCTTTGTGGTTTTTGTTATGTAAATGTAATAAACGCTGCATAGTAAAAAGCCCTTCCACCATAAGAATCCTCACTCTGCAACCATAGAGCTCAGGTTCTCTTACCCAACTCCTCTGCCTTGTCTATGTGCTCTGGACAGAGGAGGACCAACTGCTTCATGGACTGGAAGGACCCACTTGCCGCAGCACACGGGAAGTGGTAAAACCTGGAGCAGCCCTCAGCATGGCAGCGAATGGTTGCACCCAGCCTTCTGCAGTGTTCACAAGACTGAAAACAAACATTTGTTGGAAGTGGAATCGCGTCACATCTTCCTTACCAGATCAACAGTATTGTCAGCGCACTTACCCGTTGTGTCCCTGAGATAACAGCCTTATCCACGTTCTCTAGCTCCTCATTCTCCATCCGCTTTACTCCCTCTGACCACACTGCACACCAGTGATGAACCCAACAGCCCCCTGTACGTAATTAAATCCAACATTAGTAACACTACAAAATCACACTTTGTACACGGTTCCTTTGTGGAATGGTAGACAGCTTTTCAATCCAACCTGAGTCGTCAAAGAGAGACGCCAAGCAAGGGAGGACAGAAAATCCAATGGAAGACAGGTCATCATCACCGGGCTGTGGTAGGGGGGAGGCTGATGGCTGCAGGGCCGGCAGGTCAGAAGTTGGCCCAAAGTGTCTCAGTTCCCTCTGTCCATGTAGACTACGTTCCACACAGTTGCAAAGGGCACATGCTCGAGCACTGTCTCTGCAAATCCAATAATTCAGAACACAAAGATAAAGTGTTAAATGCTGCCAATGAGCTTGAGTTTATTGGGAGTTAGACTGCAGCACCTCTTCTTCGCTAAAGCCCCTGATGCCAGGGCTAGAACACACGAGAAAAATATTGACATTATTATCGGAATCAACACACAGCCAAGGGGCGGAATCAAAATAACAACAATCCGGCTAACTGCTAACGGCTACATATCCTAGCATGCTACAGTAGCCCACACACTAAACAAAAAAAAAAAGGGATCCTGATACACTTGATGCATCCAATGCGATTTTCAAACAGGAGCCTGAAAAAGTGTTCAGTGAGGAGAACTTACGTTGGTCTGCTGGAAGAGGTTCCAGTAGTACCCGACACGTCCTCAACAGCAGGAGGGGCTTTGGATTCTCTCTCAGAGGAGACAAGCTGCTTAGCAGGGGCATTGTCATCAGCTAAAACAAAAGAAGGGGAAAGGGGAAAAAATAAAATAAGGCTTAATCAATCCAGGACTTTGTAAAACAAACTCAGAATTTGTTAACGGGAACAAGGTATGTAAGTTGTAACGGTAACAACAGCACTCTCACTTTCATAGGGTTTTTGCACAGACATTTCATGGGCAGATGTAGATATTCGCAACAACTATTGGGAGTTGCAGCCTGAGAGCAGGCAAGCAGATTGGGGGGAAAAGTGCCAGCAACAATACAATACACAGCTAGCATACATGGGAATACTAACTAAGAGCAACCAATTATTTTCGCATCATCAGACAAGGATCAAAGATAGAATCAGGGTTACAAGCGGGATTTGTGATTCTAATATTGTGACTGTCTCCTTCCCATGTGAAGTGTTTCATTCATAAACTGGGACTTGAAGAGAATTTCCTTATTGGTTACATACCTGTTGGCTCAGAGTCACTCTCTTCGCAGTTTGATTTCTGCTCATCCATTCCCCGAGCTGATTTTGACCTCTTTAACAGAGATCTGCAATTAAAAGAAAAACAATTCTGACTTTCAAATGTATGCAGGCAATGTCCTTCTCTTCAAAGCATGGGAACGATGTGAATATTACCCTCAATTCCTGTAGCTATGATGTGCATGTTAAATCACTGCAAAATGAAGAATGGTAGGAAAAAGATGTGATAGGATCTACATGATGAACACGTGATATTTTAGTTTGTTCTGGTGTTCATGTACAGGTATGTAGGACAGACATGACGGTCAATATGTTAATCAACATACTTAAAACCCATAATACAGATTGTATCACGCACTAGCCTGCGTGTACATCCACCTACAAATACGTATAACAGAATACCTACACAGTGCAGTGGAATGAATGACACTAAAGTAATGATTCGCTCTATTTCCTTGTCCGTTTGTCCGCACTAAATTAATCGAGCTCTCTCGCAACCAACGATGAAAATAGCGGGAGGCTTACAGCACACACATCAATCGGAAACCACTTTAACAGTTCAAGGAATAATTTACCAGACGATGCATAATCCAACCCGGCGACACTACTACGTACTAAGGTACAAAATGTGCCAAAAGAAATGGTTGTTTGCGAAATATAACAACCATAAATCGGGATACACAAAGAAAACACAACTTCCGCATGCAGAACTTCCTGTTGCAGCGTGTTGCTTTCGTGTAGAACCTTTGTCACTCACGTTACAGTTCCGCTACGAGCTTTACGCCATTGACAAATTACTGTTACAAAAACTATGAAGGACTGGACGGCCATTGTTTTATCCGCACAACTGATAACTGGCATCCGTATCATGTATGCTAAAATTAAATGACAATACGATACGACTCGGCCTGCTCATTGGGGATCCGCTTGCGAGGGTAAAATATATAACTTGTGATAAGTGACAGCCTCGCCATGATTCGCCTCTAAACTCGCCAACTTTCAGAAAGCAATCAAAAGAAACGTTCGCGGTGCGATCATGAACGTTCTACTCTAATAGGCTCAAAAGAAGCCATAGGTTTAGCCGCCAGTCCGCTACAAAACAAAACAATGCTTTAACGTAGGCTGAGATAATCATCCAGCGAGCTGCTGTTTCCACATACACATTTCGACATGTTTCTATCCAGCCCCACCGGGGCAGCTGGAAGCAGATCAAGTACGAGTGCTGTGCATTTTCTATTGTTTTAATGCTCAGGATCAGGCTACAATAACCGCTCGCATCTGAGTGTAAAAAAAATACACCAAATAACAACGTACTGTGGAATTATATGCACCTCTGTCGTGATGACTTGAATGTTACAATGACATTATTACGACGGTGTGTTACGTTTAGCGTTTGTATCACAACTATAAACAATATAATTATGGACTAAACAATCCGATCCAACCTGGCATCAAAGAATATACAGTGAAACGCAGTATAGTAAAGACGTAAACGCGAAAACTGAAATTTAGCTGATGGACATAATGTCCATCGGTTAGCTTCGTTATAAACGTAATCTGACTACAGCGGAGGAATACTAGCTTCGCTATTAACAAGCAAACAAAATCTACGGCTAGCTGATGGTAAACACTTAGGCCGATAGGTTTCGTCTGTAAAATTAAGTTGGCAGTGTCCAGAAAAAGTGATGACATTATGTCTAAGTTAACCTCTTAACGTTCTAGCTAGCGAGTTATCGTTTAAGGTGCATGTATATTAACTTTCACATTTAACGTATTTGATATCGTGTTGTAATTATGA
>JBBMJM010000001.1:2025127-2035280 GCA_037832705.1 Centriscus cristatus | reverse complement strand
GAACGTATTTGATCTCGTGTTGTAATTATGACCAAAACAGCTACTATTTGCTGACAGAAATGCAGTGTTGCGACGTCGCAGTTCCATAATAGTGATTCTTAGCACCATTTCTAAATGTAAACACCCGATTTCAGAGGTTTGGTACCATTCCAGTAGATAGCCGTATCCATATCAATGGCGACAGGCTGATACGGAAAGGCTACAAACTACTGATGGTGACGTAGCAGCAAAGTATTCAAAGAGACAAAAACACACACATTTACTTCAAAATCTCATGCACTGGTAAAGTGGCCTGTGAAAATGACAACCGGCAGCTAAGTGGATAAGACCGCGCAGAGGGTTAACGTACACCATATTCAAGCTGAAGTCAGCGCTCAGGTAACAAGGCTAGTTCTCCAGGTTGTAGACAGATACAAAGGCTACAAGCTAACAGCTTCATGCTCCCATAGCACAGCTAACATTACCCGGTCTAAGGTCAGGGTTGGTGTGTCTTTAGGTATGTCTGAGGCAAGAAGTTCAGAAAAGCCATATGAGGAAAGCAACTTACCTCACAAGAACAACGTTGTCTCCTCATACATCAGCAAAATCCAAACAGCCACACAGCTTCCCAAAAGGCTGATGGTCGCTTCATTTTATGAACGGGACTAACGCTCTGGCTAGCCGGCTGGAGGGAGAATGGGGGAAGTGCACGTCGGCGGAAGGCAGGCTGTGCGGTGGAGCTAGCTAGGCTAGCTCTCCAACTAGGTGGATAAATCTATGATTAACAAGCTAACCAGCACCGAGCTTTCAGGCGACTGGTCATAGCCTCACCGGGGAACTATTGAACACCGACAAGGGTCTTCACCAAGCCCTACAAACGATGCCACGGCTTCATGTGTTCAACCAGAAACTACTGGCTTCCTGGCCAGTGGCTTTAGCTTGAAAGGCTAAAAACCCAACGTTAGCTAGCTGCTGCCGCTCTGTTATGGAATCTCACTCGCCAGGTCCTAAAAGCGCTTGGTAGCTTTGCTCCAAACTGCGCGTCTGGTAACAGCAGCCTCAAACTTTGAACACGGACACGACCGTTGTTTGACTTGTCTTATTTATTTTTTTACCACCGTAGACGTGTATGTTTCTCAACTCTTAACTCAACTTTGCATGTACACCCGATGGGTCACTGCCATCCCCTCACATCATTTAACTGCGTTGCTTCTGCACACGGCTTGTTCCGCCAAGTGGTGACCGTAGAGCAGCGCTAGCAAGCAGTAAGCATGTCATGAACCATCAATCCCTGCAAACGGAACAGCTAAATAATTATTTTTACTATTCGCCGTCGAAGGGATGACAGCGTGTATGAGCGATGGATAGCAGCGCTGCGAAGGTAGCGTCAGAGCCCAGGCTGTTCATCTCGGAGCACAGAAATATGGAGGATATTAGCTGATATCGGGTCATTACATTCTCACGTCCATGGAAGCCATTTTTCATTACATTATTATATTTGTAAGAGCGAAGCCGCATTGTCGTGACTGTGTATTCATGCATGAGTCATAGGTGATCTGATTAGACTCGCCGAGATTCACTATTTATGGTACGAATTAAATTCAAATTTACATGACAACAAAGTGCACGCAACGCAAGAGCAGAGTAGTTCATCGTGCTCTCTCATTCCGATTTCTGCTCCTAGGCTCTTTATAGAATAGAATTTGTACCGTAATAGTCACGTATTAATCATTAATAAACCTATGTCGTTGTGAGATGGTTTAAATGGCGATTTGTGGTCTCATGTTGTTTTTGTCTTAACGATCATTGGCGTATGTGCGTAAGAAAAATAATCCTACTAATAATAAACAAACAGTAAAATGTCGTGTAATTGGAGGCAGGTTGCATTAGGAACATTGCCTTTAAAACTGGGTCCATTGGTTAGTCAGTGGACCGATTTTACATTTCTGGGTATATTTCTTTTCGTCATACACGATTCATCCGGTGTTCAGCCACAACTTCAGCTGCGATGGAAATGTACGAAAGGAAGCTCTGTATGGTATGGTGGTCTTATACTAAGTGTCAGGCTGCAGATGACCTAGATATGGTCATTGTCTTTGTTGTTGTTATTGTTTTAAGCCACAACTACATTGCATTTACAAATCTGATTCTTTGTGAAGTGTAACCTAGAAAGATTTAATGCATGACTCAATCATATGTTACTTATTGTAACAAGTCCACCCACATACAACGCCTGAATGAACCTGTGGGTGGAGGAAGTAAGTCAAGTATTAAAAGGGTGAGGGTCTGGTCCATAAGTCTATAGGTGTAATCCACATCCCACAATGCCCTCGGACTCAACACTCTGCTGCCACTTGTAAGTAGCTTTCTTAGGGCTGTAATTCTAAACTTGTAAGTAATTAAATGCAAAGATAATGTCAGAGATTATGGGTGAATGCCCAGTTGAAGAGGCCTCTTTCTACGAAACCTCAGGGTTCAAACAAAAGTCATTTTCAATCTTGGGGGATTCCTTCATATTCTAGTGCCCTCTGCAGTAAATGAAACACTGTTTTCTGTCAGTGTGGTGCAGGTTTTGGATCCTAAGTGCCTGAATCCATGTCGGTTTACAGTGCATTTAAAAACAAGAGAAACATATGCACCAAAGAATGAGCAACAAAGCTAATTTTTCAACCATGATTGTCAGTTGTAGTTATTCAGGGTCTACCGATGGCATTTTATGTTGTTGTTTTTTAAACATTTTTCAGATGTAAATAAGCGGAGGCCATGTATTGGATCTGCTTCAAAGACAAAGGAAGCTGTCACACATCAACACAAATATTCCACTGTTAACTCGGCACAGTCACGCTTGCTTGGGGGGGAAAAAGAATTGTAATGTGGTTGGAACAATGTAGTTGCCAAGGGAATAGATGAGGCTGCATAGGTTTTCATTTTGAAAATAGGTTATTACTGGTCCCCTGGACAGGATTAGTTAACTTCCCATTCAGCTTTAGCAAGATTGGATTAGATTTTGTGGGTTGAGACTGGCTGGTAGACCGGCTGATTGGCCAATGGATGTAAACAGAGGGAGGTATTAGGACGCGAGGTTTCCCCCATTGGTCAGTCTGCAGAGCCAGTGCATTCCCATCTGCCCCCTCCAACTCAAGGATTATCCTCTCCGATATCTCCACAGATGTTTACAACAGACCTCAACCAAGAAGAGGGAATGCAATTTATGCTTCAGTGTAACTTATCACCTTTGCATTTTTTTCTTTCTTTCTGTGCCTTTTTTTAATATATCAGCCTCATAGTTTTAGTTTGTAGATCTTTAATTTTTACGTTTGGCATTTCATCTATTTACAAGTCAGAATGATCCCTGTACAAAGAGTATAATCTGTTCTTAGATCCCAACGTCTTATTAGAGCGCAGAAAATGTAACTCCAATAAACTCATCTGAAAGCACCAGAAATCCTGCTGCTGAGCCATCGCTACGTATCATCAGCTCATGGAAAACCAACTTGTTGCCCAATAGAATACATTTTTAATGTTTAATGACAAATGAGGACATACAATATGTACTATATTGGCAATATTATAAAATCAAAATATTTATATATTATGATCCAGAAAAATACAAAAATAAAGATTCTCCATGTGGAAACATTTTCAGTACTGTTCCATTAGGATAATAGATATATTTTACCTATATGAATATGATGCACATTATAGAGCGACCGTTTGTACATGAACCTGCACATTTTGTTTCATCTAGCCACTCATCAAACATCACGGCAGTAATAGGATGTGACATCAATACGACAGATACCAGTCCAGTGCATTTAATAAACTGAAAATAAGACAGGAGGTGTCAGTAAATATAGAGAAGTTGCAACAGTGAACAGTGCGATATTTATTGAGTCAGCGCTTTTTGGGCTTTTAAGGATGAAATGATTTGGAGTCTAGAACAGTCGATCCAAATCTGTATAGTAGCCTGGCATACCAGTGCACATCTGATAAGAGGATTTTTTCCTCCGTTTGCATTCTCAGAGATTTGCTCGAACCGTCCCGTACGTGAGGAGTGCTGTTATTCACACGTGCGCCTGCTCTGTCCTTTGTCATTAAAGTGCAAACATGCAGTGGAGACTTCAAGGAAGTTGTTTCACCATCAGCCGTCTCCTGCTCGACTGTCGTCTCCCCCCAGATGAGCCGCTGGAACGAGAAGATGAGTCGCAGAGGTCCAAATGCACAGTGTGCGAGCCAGTGGTCCTCCACCAGAGCATAGCTGGATGCCAGCACCCCTTCAACGAACAACGTTCCATCTTCGGTCAAAGGCGCGTACACGCCCACGCTCTCCTGCACTGAAACCGAGTTGATCTGAGATGGGCGTACTTGGCCCTCTGCAGTGTGGATGAGGAGACAGTCCCCAATTCTGGCTCTGCTCGCAAACTGAGCCTGGTACTTATTACTGTCAAGTCCACAGTGGGGCGCTAAAAAGACCAAATGTTGTGGAGTGACAGCCAATCTATGGCCATCGTCTGTCTCCAGAGACAGAAAAGTGGACCAGGATTCTTGATCCCGATGCAGAAACAGGAGCATTCGGCTGAATACTACTTTGCCTGTCGCGGACAGGGTCATGACCTGGTCCCCAGGGGCCAGAGTTGAGAGGCTCTTCTGCCGCCCTCCAACCACAGTCACCCGGGCCCAGCCTGGGAAACAGCCTCCTTTTTCCACGGCGACAGAGTGATCTGCGAGACAATCGGCGAACAAAAATCATTCAACATGAATCTCAGGGTGTTACAGGTTTAAGAGAATAGTAGAGGAAAAAAACATCAGCAAATTTAAATAAAAACATAAAAACAGCATCAGCAGAAGGTTTTAGGTCTGTTTTAAAAGAGTCTGGGCTCTGGACTGGATGTGGAGACTGATGCAGATGTGTGGTGCTGCTGTTGACAGTATGTATCCACAAAACATCTGGATCTTTGACCTTGAGTAGGTGAACGTTAACCTCCTGATCGTCCTTAAACCTACCAGCTTTCACTGAGCAGTGGACATGATACTTGGACTCGTAGTGGACCCAGTCGAAGCCGGCCTCCACCGCCAGCTGGGCGAGCAGCCCGTACTTCTCGGTGTCTCTGTCGTCTGTGGTGATGTCCACAGCCCGTCCTTCGTAGTGCAGCGATCCAGGAGGATGGTGACCGTCCTCATCCCAGGCCTCGGTCACACGCAGGTGAACGCCCGGCCACTGGTTCATCACCGCTATGGCCAGCCGGTTTAAACAGTCCTTACATCGCTGCAGAGGGAATGAAACAGCGCTGGTGTTATTCAGATTAGGTCCGTCTACGTACCAGACAACTTTATGACGACAAGTTGTACAAAAGCTGTCGTCAGAGTTCATTTGTCTCCATTGCTCCATTTGTCCACCAGAGGACACTGACAAATTTATTTCTGAAAGTCTCACTTTTCATTCATGTTCAACTGATTTAAACCAGAGTTCAGAGTCTTCATGAATAAAAATGACTTTGGAATATAGAGTCGTCTCTATTCAACTACTCTATATAAAACTTCAAACATGTGCAGAGTTAAGATCTGTAGATCCAACCTGAGAAAACAGGTTCACATGAATAAAACTGTGAAGGGAATAATTCAAGTTCTAAAATGTTCATTTGTGATATGAATTCCTCACAGAGATTGATAAAGAATATCTATTAATTATTGGCATAACACATCATTACGTAGTGGTGCAATAAAATAAAATGACTTAAAATCAGACTGTGTCTTTTCACAACAAAAACAAAAATGTGGTGAAACTGCAGCGTTTTCTATTCTGTTTTCATGTAAACTGACAGAAATCAAAGCAAACGTCTTTCAAGTTTCATTATGCCTGTGTTCAATTTATCAGTAAGCATGAAGCTCATTCGTCAGTTCGGGATTAAACTCTAGGTCGTGACAGGCACCTGCTTGCTGTGTCGCATGCGCCTGTTAAGCATTTGCACCCGACTCAAACAGAAATGACGGACACTTGTAATCATTTATGAACGGGACTGGACGATGGCGCGGCCTAATAATGTCGGCCAGTTGTTTTCAACACCGTTTAGCAGGTTATGACTATTTGTCCGCTGGCATCGTCTCACAATCGCTCCTCTACTTTGTTAAAGGCCATTTCAACCTTCCTCCAAGAAGCAGAGAAGAAGGGAAAGCTACTGTAACCAGTTTGGCACATTCCTTGGCCTTTTCGACAGGGTGACAGAAGAATCAAGGCCATTCTCTGCCTTCCCTGACTGTGCCAGGCGTGAGTTTCTCAGTTTCCCCCCTGAGACATTTGATCAGTGACTCTTAACACCCCCGTGGGTTGTAATGTTACATACTGCATTGTCACAAAATAGCAGGCTGAAGAATGATGGCGTCACCTCCTCAGAGCGTGTTTACGGATTGCTTGTGATGCAGCAAGTCTCGGGGCCTGTGATTGGTTAAGAAAAGTCGATCTTTCAAGTCAAGGAGACAAAGAGACATGGAAGGAAAGAACTGGGGGAGTGGCGCGGACGAAAGATAGAGAGAGAGAAGGGCTGATGGGAAAATGTATGGGAACACATTTTGGAATGTGAAAGACAGAAAACAAACTGGAAGAGAGGCGTTTCATTGTCACAAACTACAATAGTGGCTTTTCCAATGGTGCCATTACTTCAACAGGCGGGAATTTTGTATAGGCGACCCCTTTTCCGTCGCCAAATCACGCACAATGATCGTCTTTCACATCTGGGGCAGAAGAGGGAACCATGCACACACATACCGGGCACCAGAAGGGCACACGAACACACAGATTTACATCACGTACAATCACTCACACACGTTCATATCCTAAACAATCACAGGAAGGCACAGCATCCAGCGCTGAGCATCACCGCTGGTTCACACGGCTTCTCAAACGTCCAGTGCATGGAAGTTTGAATTAGGAGGCCGATTCCAGTTAGACAAACGGTAATTCGGTTTAAAAGGACGTTGTGGATATTTCTTCCCGATATATCAGAGAGGCGGTTTGATTTTCAATCACAGAGACTCTGGTTAAAGATTAAACGGTGTTTCTGAATGGGCAACTCAGGCCTCTTAAGAGTTCGTGTTGAATTACATCCTGATCGTCTTATCTCGAGCAAAGGGAGGAGACGTCTGGTTAAAACTCACACTCTCTCTGTTGAACATTCGTCGGTGTCGGTGTCTGCCACGGACAGGTGGAGCAAACAGTGAATGAGGTTGCGTGATTCAGTGGTTGAGTGTGAACCAGTATTAAACAGGCGTCTGCGCCCGGTGTTTAGTTAATCAGTCATCCGGCTGAGGGACTCGGCGAAGGTCTAGAGTCTTTAAGAGGTTCAATAGACACCAGATAGAAGCACCGGTTGAGATCCTGCCCCGTCTCGATGGGCTGACAAAGTCTGTCAAATGCAACATGACTGAGTGTGGGTGACCGCCGCAACCCCGGTCTCACCTTGGTCATGAAGCGGTCTGCGTTGGTGTTCTCTTCGTCTTTGAATTTGATGTCTGGGTTGTAGTTGCACACGAGTTCATTGAAGCGCTCAGAGTTGCGTGTGATCTTGCCCTCCGCTCTGCCGCTGGCCCCAAGGTTGTTTTCAGAAAAGTTGGGAAAGAACTGTTTGTAGTGCATGGCGGTGAGTTTTCTGGGCCTGGGCCGGATGCCGTAGCCAGGGCCCGGTCCACATCCCTGGACCAGCCATGTACACGTCCACGCTGCGAGCAGGCCGAGCGGTGCCAGGCGGGCCCACCAGGACTGCTTCATTGGGCGGAGGGGTCAGTGGCTGGCGGCACCTGCAGTGATAGCCCAGCTCCAGATGTGTGATAGCACGTGACTGATGGTTAGATCTGGGTCCATTTCCTCGTGGAGCTCATGGAATATCAGTGCAGACTCACTTCCTGCTGGGACATGTATTCCTCTTTGTGCTCTGGAGTTTCAAAGAGCAAAGTCACACACGGGTGTTGACAAGGGGGGGAAATACGAACTAGGTTTGAACTGATCAAATGTTGCACCAGGGAAGTGACAGCCATCCTCCTACCTCGGTGCAGGTGTGTTCCGTGTTTGCAGTCCTCCTCTCTTGTCTTCCCTGGACGCGCACCCTGCAACTCCCGCTCTCATCCGCCCAATCCATCCAGGAAAACCTTCTCTGCCGCTTTTGTTTTTTTCCTCCTTCTCCTCCTCCTCAACCGTCGTCTGTGGACGTTCGCCGCTCCTGGCCACCTTGCACCAGCCATTGGTCTTATTAGCGTCCGCCGCACACTGCCCTCCCTTCCTCTACACCCCGCGCCCTCCTCCCCCCTCCCGCGCACACGATCAGCCTACTTCTGCGACACACAGGCGCGCGCACGCTATCATTAATGTCTTTTCAAATCAGAAGATAAAAAGATAACA
This sequence comes from Centriscus cristatus, assembly GCA_037832705.1. Lineage (NCBI taxonomy): Eukaryota > Metazoa > Chordata > Actinopteri > Syngnathiformes > Centriscidae > Centriscus > Centriscus cristatus. The sequence goes on along the minus strand of JBBMJM010000001.1, from coordinate 2,026,912 downwards.
GATTTTCTTTAACATCAGATCAATCATAGTAAACATTGGCCAGAACATAACAGAGAAAAAAAATGTTTTGGTAACTGACTCAAACAGACAAACAAAAGTCTTATTGTAAGGATGAGTGTGGACGATGTGACATAAACTCATGTATGACTTTTGAATTTAAAAAAAAAGCTTCTGATTTGGATGATATAAAATCAGTGACTAACAATCTCGTTTTAGGACGAACAGGGAACTCACTTGTGCATGAAATCACTCACTTCATCCCAGTTCAAGTAGAAAAGATTAAACTTTTTGTTTTGGCAAATGAAATTGACCAAACAAACATCGTCCAAAAAATCTCCTTCTAAGGATGAGCAGAGATAAAATCATTTATGTTCTTATGTTTCATGATCAATCAATTGTAAAAACTTTGTATAAAACATGTGTAAACTCTAAGGGTGAACAGGGATCAAGATAAGTTACATGAAATGATTTATGTCGTTTCAAGTCAAAAAGTGAAACAAATAAATGTCGGCCAAAACGTCCTCCAACGATGCGCAGGGACAAAATAAGTTGCATGGACTCATTTATAACTGCACTTAAAATAATAAACCACCAAATCTTGGCCAAGTGTCTTTATTCCAGAATGTGTTAGTTACTTACAATCATTCATGTCATTTCAGTTCAAAAAGTAAAAGTGCACTTCAAGACTGCGCTATTCCCTTCTGCCTGGTATTCTTCAAAAGAATAATGAGTTTGTTGTACCTGTTGTTCACATTGGAACGCAATGATGGTAATGTAGTGGGATGATGAAGTGACTGATGTGTAACCATGGTAACCGAAAGCGCTCACGTGGTGCTTTATATGTCACAATACAATTTTTAGTCTGAGCACTTTAGGTCTTTTTTGGAAATGGAAGTTGCAGGTTAAGAAGTTCCTCAGGGTGATGCACTGGCACATCGTTGCCTCACAGTGAATCTGAAGGTTCTTATTGCACATGTGCACGTTAACTGCACCTCTGTGGCCAAAAACACACAGTGAAATTACACTGACTCCGGGTCTATGTGATGTATCCGGGAAACTTGACAGTAACATTAAATATTCAGATGAATTATATTTGCACGCGTTCAAACTGATGTAGTTGGAAGACCCAGCGTGTCCTGTGTCCCGTCCCACCCACCGCAGAGGATGAGTCTATGTGTGAGGACTTGTGTTAATAATAGACAAAGTTGAAGGTGAAGGTCCAAGGAAGAAAACAAGTGTCCAGCCTTGACACCCCCAAACTCACTCTGTTGCCTTCCTGTGTTTGGGGAGCCAACCTGAACTCGGTGCCCCCACGAGACCTCTCGGCTGGAAACACCCAGCGACCGCATCAGCATATTATTTTTATCCGTCTCAGAACAATAGCTGGGGGAGCCATAAAATGTGTCAGATAATGCTAAAGACGCAGCAGAGGTGAGAGGGATAGTTGTGTCTCGGGGGTCTGACATCTGTAATCACATGCGGAAGCCTGAATTAATGGCAGATTAAAGGTCGGCGTGTGTCACCGTCCTCACTCGGGCTTCCTGCAGCACGAGAGAGGCTAATGCAGCATGCTGCACACTGACATACAGCTCGGCTAGAATTTTACGGACATGAGAACATATATCTGTGTGTGTCAAAAGATGTTCTGACTTGCAGTCTAGAGAATAAAGCAGAATGTGAAGTTTGACTGAGATCAGTCTCACCATGTAAATTATATATATATGTATTATATTATATTATTAGATTCTATTACATCTATATTATATTTTAGAGACTGAAGGCTCA
>JBBMJM010000001.1:1992985-2003032 GCA_037832705.1 Centriscus cristatus | reverse complement strand
TGTGTGTGTGTGTGTGTCTGTTGTATTGTTGGGGGTCTGTCAGCGGAGCCGCCTGCCTGCTGCTGCCTCCCTGTCGTACAGTGGAACCAACAGCTCTCCCCTCCCCCTCCATCACTGGAACCACCTCACCTCTTCATCAGCTAATATAGCACAACCACGGCGGCGCTCTGTATTCTATTAAATATCTTCAGCGTATCCCTGCAACCCCGCATAACTCGGAGCAGTTGTGCGTAAAACCCGGTGAGTTGCACGCTTGTGCGTAAAAAGTGGGAGCCGTGATTTTACGCGCGGACGACTGACCGTTTTCTGAAAGGACGAAACGATCAGCTGGTGATCCAGCTTTCATCCTGGCCAATATTTTGCAAACAGCCGCCTGTAGAGGCATCTCATCTCATCCCCTCCCATCTTTCTCCCCCTCCTCCCCCGTCTACTCTCGCCCCCGAGCTCCTCTGTTCTCCGTCTTCACTCCTTGGTCGTTTGGCGGTGCATCGTTAATACTCATCTCTCCCTCCATTCTCACTCAGTACGGGATTTTAATCACCAGTGTTTTTAATGTCACGTCGCGAAAGACGCCTGAGAAAATGGAGCTATCACACAAACTCCGTTTGGACCAATTCGTGATTCTGGCAGCAGCACTCATGTCACCTGCGTTCACGTAAGTGCAACTAAAGATCGCCAGGAGAAATGATGGAGCAGCAGATAGGAGAAGACACGGAATTCACGGTTTATTCAGATATTTGCATATTTAGTTCAAGAATAGAACATGTATCAAAACTCCCAGATTAATTTTGTGCAATACTGAAATCATTTCATCATCCAGTGAGCTTGTCGTACATTCTGTCTTTAAACTTCTTATGTGTTTTGTTATTATTATCATGTTTCCCACTTTTAATATATGTGAGAAAGGTTACTTGTGTAACTCATAAACACATTTTACTGCTGCTTCAAACCCTTCAGTGTTGACTTGCTGTCAGTGTTTGATCTTCGGTAAATCTCAGCTTTGTGTGGTTGTCCCGACGCTTTCGACTGCCACAAACTGCGGTGGAGCTGACTATTGAACTCCTGACCAGCTCTGGTCACAGATAGTCAGCCCTCTTTTCTTCCTCCCGCTCTGCAGGGTGCTGTGTAATAACATCCTCAGCCTGAAGGTGGCAGGAGACCCAGTGTTAACCCCTAACTCGGTGTGCCTGAGGCTGGCAGGCCTCAGTAAGCGTCAGATGCGCATGTGTTTGCGTAGCCCTGACGTGACAGCGTCTGCTCTCCAGGGCATCCAGGTGGCCATCCACGAATGCCAGCACCAGCTCCGCGACCAGCGATGGAACTGTTCCTCCTTGGAGGGCCTGGGCAGGCTGCCGCACCACACCTCCATCCTCAACAGGGGTGAGAGTCCGAGGCAAGCTGATGATAGTTGGAAGAACGTCGGTGAGCAGAAAAGCTGCGCGTGTTCAATCCCGTTTGACCCAGTCCTGTCTCTTATGTTGCCTCTTCCCAGGTTTTCGCGAGAGTGCCTTCTCCCTGGCCCTGTTGGCAGCGGGTGTGGCTCACTCTGTGGTCTCGGCCTGCAGCATGGGCAAGCTGCGGGGGTGCGGCTGCGAGGCCAAGCGCCGGCGAGACGACGACAAGATCCGGCTGAAGCTCACACAGCTGCAGCTGCAGACCCTGCAGAAGGGTGGGGTCGGCATGACGCGGTCATGGCCCCCGGGGGTAAATGGTCACCATGGCAACATGCCCGCCGACCTGCGCTCCACCCACCCTTCGGCACTCCTCAAGCCTTTACCAGATGAGCTGAGTTCCATGCAGGAGACCTGGGAGTGGGGGGGCTGCGGTCATGACTCAAATTTCGGGGAGCGTTTCTCCAGGGACTGGCTGGACTCCCGTGGATCTCCCAGAGACATCCACGCCCGCATGAAGATACACAACAATCGGGTGGGACGGCAGGTGAGTCATCTGCGCAGTGACTCTCCGATCAGGGGCCTGCGTCTGGGGATGTGCTCACGTCGGTCTCCTTCCTCCACACAGGTAGTGGTCGACAACATGAGGAGGAAGTGCAAATGTCATGGCACATCAGGGAGCTGCCAGTTTAAAACCTGCTGGCACGTCTCACCAGAGTTCCGGCTTGTGGGTTCTCTACTCAAAGAAAAGTTCCTGTCAGCCATCTTGGTCAACTCCCAGAACAAGAACAACGGCGTCTTCAACCAGCGAGCAGGAAACGGCGCCCGCGGAAGCCCTGGGGGACTCAACCGAGGTCGTCGTCGCAGCATGTCCAGAGAGTTGGTGTACTTTGAGAAGTCTCCTGACTTTTGCGAGCAGGACGTGTCTGTAGACTCTCCGGGCACGCAGGGACGCATCTGCAATAAAACCAGCGACAGCACCGACAGCTGCGGCTCCCTGTGCTGCGGCCGTGGACACAACATCCTCAGGCAGGCGCACAGCGAACGGTGCAACTGCAGATTTCACTGGTGCTGCTACGTGCTGTGCGAAGAGTGCCGCGTCACAGAGTGGGTGAACGTTTGCAAGTAGACCGCAGTCCCCCGGTCCCCAGCTGTCCTTACGCACGCGGGACTGAAGATGGCGAGCCTGTCCCTTTGGCCACTGCTGTTGTTCCAGAGTTTGTTTTGTTCCTTGTGTAACTCTCCAAGAGAATCTGCACCCGCCTCCCTTTCCATCATCTGGGATCTATTTTCTCTTTGTAGCCGCTGTTATTCTCAAAATGCCAAGTCAGAGATTGAAGAGGTGACTCATGTCATTTGTCTTGGTCTGTTTAGATGCCCCCCCCCACCCCCCCAAAGACATGAAAACAGCCAATACTCCATCTCTTCGGTCTCGAGAATCAGGCGAACAACAGTGTTTCTGTTTTAATGCCGACTCATCTCATTGTAACGTCATTTTGTATGTCACAGTGTACATGTACATACTTGTAAATCTATTTTTATTATGAATATTATTGTGTTGAAGTCTGTTTGTTTGCCTCTAGCTGACACCACACTCGCTGGACGATTGAATCTTAGTGTCTCCACGCCGTTCATTTCACTATCTCCAACTTATTGACACCATTTGTGTGTTTTGATCCTGGGACTGAGGCTGCAGCCTGTCGAAGAATTATTCTTGCTTTTACAAATAGACAGTAGTGGGTGTTTTGTGGTGCTGGAAGAACTGAGACATGTAATGGAAACAATTCCGTTGTGTAAGCTCACCAAAGCTTGTGTACTAGTAAAAAAAAAAAAAAAAAAAAATCAAGATGGAAAAGTTGATACAACACAGTTGTGGAGATGAATTGGATTTCAGTCTTGATGATGAGAAGCCACTAATTGACATTTATTAATAGCACTGTAAGAGTAGGAAATGAGTTCATAAAAGCAGTTGGTGGTCATGTTTTTCACAAATTCATACCAGTGCATTGTCAGAAAGGAGCATGTGAGCTGTGAAATGTTGGCTCAAATTATTCTGCACTTGCTTCAATCCATTCTCATCAATCTGTGCTCCGCTACGATTCTTCCCACATGTCGCACATGTCAGGTTGAGAGATGGACCTGCTTTATTCTTAAACTGATGGCTGAGAGTGTGCGGATGTTCCACCGTGTGTGTGTCTGTTGTCGAGTAAACGGTGGGTAAGCTGCCTACTACACATTTTGGAGGTGAGAGCCTTTTTTTTTATAGCCACTTCATGCTGAGGGAAGGACTTTTAATGGCTGCAGGATATTGTTTCCTTAAAGGATGACTTTTATTAGTGGAGAGAAGCATCAGGAAAACGGAGAGTGGGGGCCATTATACCAGTCTTTGCAGTGCGAGCATCTGAGGGGATCATCTGTCCTGGGTTCATAGCTGAAGAAGAACCACGTGCTGCTGGGACGCTGTGTCCCTGTTACCTGGGAGACAGACTACACAAATATAAACACATGCATGCATTGGTGTGCAAAGTCATTTCAATGCAGAAATGCTGGCATCGACGCACAATGGGAATGAAAAACATGCATGTGCACATGAATCATCCGACAGCACTCATGGTGACCCGACCGATTTGTACTCTTGTTGTGCTGCAGATTTCACAAAATGCTAATGTCTGGATTTACGTCAGCAGCATTCCTCCCTGATCCAAATTGTCTCCAGGTTCAATCTTGCTTGCAGAACCTCTTCCGACATATCGTTCGATGCCAATTAAGTCTTGTGTGTGTGCGGACGTAGGTGAATATCGTTTGACCCTTGAGTAATGGCAGTGCCAGTTCCTAAATCAACTACTCTGTCAGTTTGGTATTTAATGAGGGAATAGTAGAGACAGTGAGTGCTATGGAATGATAAAGGTCTGGATTTCTGGTTTGCATTTCTTCATTCCTTTATCCTTCCACCATGGAGCTGCTGCAAAAGGGAATTTCCTGTCACTGTTTCTCCCATGTGTGAGACAGAGGTTGGTGCACAGCCTGGGATCGCTTCTCTCTCTTTCCCAATCTCCCCCTCAATGCTGCAGACATAGACACACGCATCCACTGCCCGTCCGAGTAATGACAACCAGACTGTGCTGAAGTTACAGCGACGCAGGGAGACAGACGGAGGAAGTTGGGAGAGATAAAAAAAAGTTACCCGCTTTGATTGACATTGTGACTATGAGACTAAAGTGAGGCGATTTAGTGTGTTTAGGTGGATACAAAGATAGGGAGATAGATCCCCATCGTAAGTGCCAAGGAGAAGCAAAGGACAAACAGGGTATGGAAAGGGGGATGAATAAAGTGAACTCTGTGTAAAAACATGCCTCAGAACATCTGCTTCTCAACTCCCCTTTGGTTTTTGATGTGGGACAGCCAGGGAAGGAGATCGGGAGAGAAAACACAAGGAGCCAGCTACCCAGAACATCAAAGCCCCTGCCCTCAACATGCAGGCCCTAATTAGTTCAGCTAGCAGAACCAACGAGACTTGTGATTGTGTTTGCTGGGGTGCACGCTGGCAGACACTTCAGAGGAAAGATTCCTTTAAGTCAGAACTCCCCACCCCACCTCTCCTGCCACCACCCGAGCCCGCTGTAACCCTCCGTTAACCCTCTCGAAGATCCTCGCTAACACAAGCTCGCCGGGCTCCCCCACCATCCACTCCACCCCGTAATCTGGTCTGCAGCTGCGAACATCTGTTCTCCACTTTACCCCTCTGCCCTTACCGCTGAGTTGATAAACACATCTATCACCGGACCGCTGACTGACACACGACAGAGAGAGATTTCACAGGCTACCTACCTGTATGGTCAACGGTCACCTGGTTGTTGTTCTCAAAGGCTGATGTGTATCAGTCGGCCCCAGGAAAATGTGAATGAACAAGTTAAACTCACCCTCATACTTGTTTCATCAACTGTCAAGCCTTACATGGAACATGACCTTATGAAATACCTACTAAGACGGAATTAGTACTCGTCAATCGGCTATGATCGTGTTTAACCGTATGTTTTGTTATGTCGTCTCATTATCTGTGTGACACAAAGAGAACTGTTGCCAGAGAACACGTCACTTGGCCTCCGATTACAGCCAGCCATTTACTTATTCATCGACATGATGCCTGTGTTAATTATTCAAGCATGTTCGCCTGTGGACCATGTTTCATTTCACACTGTCTGGTGCTTTTCTGCTGCAATTAATGTAAAATGTCGAAAATGATATTAAACAGTAACATCAAAGTCCAGAGCGTAATCAGGATGACGTTGATGCTTCAGCTCATTCAAACTCCAGTCATCCTTCAGCTTCTGTGACGCCGGAACGTAGCGGCTCGTGATAATCAAACTATCGCGAGAACACGCCGTTTCACTGCGTGAGCTCCTCGCGAGACTTGCCACCAGTCCTCCGCCTGGATCCAGCTGGTTGCTGCCTGCAGTTGACGGGTAAGTGTGAATGAAGATGCAAATGGCGAAAATGTACGACGTATGTAAGACGTACGCAGCCGTTAAAGGTGTTCGTGGCGTGGAATGTCGCCGCTTCGACGCCGCGGAAGCTTCTTGACAAATGTGTGTTGGTTAATCGACGACATCAGGCCGACTGGTGAGCTAGTCGTGACTGTAAGTGCGGTTTGCGGCACCGGCTCTTTATTAAAAACGTCAAATACATTAGCTAATACTGATAATAATTGTTTTTTATCAAGCTGTAAGGACGGAATTCATCGCATGAACATGAACACACAGCCGGCTCGGACTGCAGCACCGGTCCTCTTCCCCTCGCATTATGACGAACACACAGACCGGCCACTTTATTAGGTACAGCTCCATCACATCACTGCACTACGAATCGCCAATAAACCACAATGTTGGATGTTTACAGACACATTTATTCCACCATTGTGGGAGCTGTCATTCGTGGTGTCGTTTCCACATAGATACAAATTAGAAATGTCTGTTGAGTCCAGTACAGTGTCACAGCACCGGCATCCAAAACACATCAAACGAAGTAAAAATGAAATGAACTCAAATAAAATGAATAATGTATGATAATTTTTCGCAGCTTGTTTGTCTGACGGTACATACAAATTGGGCAAATGACTGCGCCGCAGCTGAAACAAGCTTCTGGCACCAATTGTTTAGTGTGTGATATAAAAGAAATCCAGTCAGCATCAGTAACAAGCTGAGGTGTTAAATCATGAATAAGCCGAGGACCCATCTGCCGCACCGTGGGATGTTGTTGCATTTGTATGTTGCTTGTCCTTGAAAATTCAACTTCACCAAGCACTGCACGCGTCTCAGGTAGAATATCTAACTTGTTGGTAGCCGAGCAGGTGTGTCAAAGGTCAGGGAAATAAAAAGGATGAAATTCTCAGGCTCCCAGTGCAATGCTGAAGCCTGCGTGCGCCACGTGTGCATCTGTATCATTGGTTGCTGCCAGCAAACACTATTAAAGGTGCTTACTCTGCACCACGTTAAAGCTGATCCACAGAGCAGAGATCCACTACGGCGGCCCATTTCCCCAGAGACACGTCGGGGAGTAAAGCAGCAGCTTCAGGTCGGAACAGCCGCCTACCGGCCTTCCTCCGAGACTCGAGCATCAATGAGGTGTCCAAAGTTACGAGCTGCTTCTGAATATATTTTTGATCGTGTGGGTTCATCTTTCTAAACGCGGTTTCACGCGTCGTTTGCCTGATGTTTGCGTGCTGTCTGTGGACGGTGGTTTCAGAGCTCCCTGTGTGTGACAGTTGTGTTGCAGCTGAGGGACGAGCCGCTGGTCGTCATGGGCAACATCTTCGGAAACCTCTTGAAGAGTCTGATAGGAAAAAAGGAGATGAGGATTCTCATGGTGGGGCTGGATGCAGCTGGGAAAACCACCATCCTCTACAAGCTGAAGCTGGGAGAGATCGTCACCACCATCCCAACGATTGGTGAGTGAGGAGACCACCGGCGTCAGTAGTGGTCTTTCTCTGAATCAGGTCAGCTTATGTAACTCCTTTTTAATATGGTTGGGGTTTTTTTCAGGTTTTAATGTAGAGACGGTGGAGTACAAGAACATCAGCTTCACTGTGTGGGACGTGGGCGGTCAGGACAAGATCCGTCCCCTGTGGAGGCACTACTTCCAGAACACCCAGGGTGAGCAGCAGCCTCTGGCCGGTCCTGCTGCCCCCAGCACCTGGGGGGGGGCATGTCTGACTAACATGAGATGAGGTCATTTACATACAGACGCAGGTTTTGTTCACTCGGTCATGTTGAAAATGGCTGGAAAGTGAAACCATCTTGTGAATAGAGGAATTGGATCGGACTTGTTTGAACTCCTTGTTCCTGCAGGTTTGATCTTCGTGGTGGACAGCAACGACCGTGAGCGCGTGAATGAAGCTCGGGAGGAACTGATGCGGATGCTGGCAGAGGATGAGCTGCGGGATGCTGTTCTCCTGGTCTTTGCCAACAAGCAGGCACGTTCCTCTCTGGCGGGTGCACGTCCGTACCCGTTCACTCACCGACTGACGTCCCTGTGTTTGCCTTCTCGTTCAGGACCTGCCCAATGCCATGAATGCCGCAGAGATCACAGACAAGCTGGGCCTGCACTCTCTCCGCCACCGTAACTGGTACATCCAGGCCACCTGCGCCACCAGTGGAGACGGCCTGTACGAGGGTCTGGACTGGCTGGCCAATCAGCTGAAGAACAAGAAGTGAAGGGGCCGGTCCGAAGAGCGGGGAATAGCCTGGGTGCCAGCTCCAGCTCCAGGTCGAGGTTAGAGTGGATCCGTCGTGTTTCCGTGGAGAGGCAGCGCTGGAAAGCACCCAGGTGGTGACTCTCGATGGCTTCCTCCCCCAAAAACATTTCTCTTGACTTCTTTACTTCAATGAATTTCATTTGTTTGGATCTGCGGTGAGCGTTTTTAAATCATGTCCGAGCCAGTGGTGTCGAAGTTGACCTAAATGTTTTACATTCTATACACTGGAAACATAAATATTGGGATGTAATAGTATCATGTTACTGTAAAGGCATATGTAACCCCCCCCCCCCCCCCCACTCTGATGACCTTTGACCTCCTTCATTTCTGTCAGATAAATAATGGAGCTCGGCTGCCGAGCGATCATATCTCACTGTACTTTGTCCCTCAGATACTTGATGTGAGTCATAAAGAATGTCATATAATCGTGTAGTGGGAGTACATTTGAATATTATCACGTTGTTACGAAGTAGTATCTTCATGCAGGCGCGTGTAAATGTTGTCTTGTCATTTTCCGTCCCAAACAATGTTTTACCTCCAAATTATGCACTTCTTGTCTTTTCCTAGTTCAATGTATGATTATCATATTTTCATATTATTTATTTTCTTTGACAGAATTTGTTTACGCACTGATGAGTCATATACAGTTTATATTCAGTCTTATTTATCGGTCCAATGTTCCAAATGCATCCAGTTGTTAATCCCTCGATTGCAATGTGCATTTACTGCTGGAAAAAAAAAAGAATCAATACGGCTGCTTCCCATCCTGCATGGACATATTCCAGAAGTGTCTCGTGGGCATGTAGGCGCTGCGGGCTGCTGCGGTAAATAAAGATGTGTTCTCCGTCACTTTGCCTGGTTCACTAAGGGTTAAAAGTGTTGGTCTGCTGCCGAGGTGCGACCCGTGATGCAGGTGACACAGCGCTGCAGCGCAGTCTGAGCGCTTTGGAGTGATTTCAAGTTGGTTGTGCAAGAAGCTGTCGCTGCTCGTCCCCTCGATCTATCCAAACGTGTTTCTTGTTTTCGACCATAGTTTGGTGATTCGTGATGCACAAAGTAACTCCGGGTGCATTTTCTTTTGCTGAAAACGACATTGTATTTTTTGATGTTAGTGTGTTAGTGTTATTTTGTTCTCGACCAAAGTGTTGATTTTTAGGGTTCATGTAGAGAGGATGGTAGTAAGACTGCATCATAAGGCATGCTACTAACACGGCACATGACCTGTAGCCCCACAAATGTCCCTTAGCCTCTTTCCTCAGACTACATTTCCGCTGCTGGATGGAACAAAGCTGTGCTGACGATGTTACAGATTTTGTGTAAAGTTTACCAAACAAACCTAATATGCAAACGCATGCTTCTCTATGTCAGCGCAATTGTATCTGTGTTTCTGCTCAGTCCATCGTGGTGTTTGGGGTCACGGCGGAGGTATCGGGGTCAGTGTGCTGGCAGATGTGTGTGGCGTGCCCTTGTCTTGAGTTCAGTTTTGGTGTGAACATTGTTTTTTTTGTGGCCTTACATTGCCAGTGATTCATTTCTCTTTGATAACAGTTTGAATGTGGGGGAAAGTCCAGACATTCAGATATCCCACCTACGATCTTCTACACACAGCTCGCTCGTACTACTTTGGAAGAAACACTCATCGATTATTGGCAGAACTGAATTTAAGTCAGCAGACAAATCCAAGTGACAATTGTCCAAAATGAGCCGAGGTTCTAGAGGATTATTTTCAGGAAAATAACACACTGATGCAACTGTGGAATGGCAGAATATTTCCTGGAACTACATAGACAAATCAATAAAGAGACCAAAATTAAAGTTTGGCATTGTCTTCCTCATTTGATTCTGTTGTTATCCACCGCACTGATACATTATGTAACATTTTCTAACTCACATACACACGTCAAC
>JBBMJM010000001.1:1968791-1987901 GCA_037832705.1 Centriscus cristatus | reverse complement strand
GTGGAGTGCGCCAATCTTCAGGACGGTCCGTACTGCATGTCCACCTGCCCCGCCGGAGTGAACGACGGACAGAAGGGCCTGATCTTCAAATATCCCAACAGAGAGGGTCACTGTGAACCGTGTCACCCGAACTGCACACAAGGGTGAGTCTGGACTCAAAGTGCGTGCATACATGTACTTACACGTCAAACTAACACCATGATATACTGGCTGCATGTTTTCCGTTACAGATGCTCTGGACCAGGACGGAGCGATTGTTTAGAGACTGTCAGACTGGCTGTGAGTAGGTGAGCGTTTCCCCCTGCTGGTGATAGTAAAATGCTGCACTGTCTCATGCCGATCATGTGGGTACACGGATTTGGACGGGCACATCCCTTCCACACACTCACCCTGACCTGTCCTCTGCAGCGGGCAGATCACAGGCTTGGCCTTTGGTGTGCCAGCCGGCTTGATTTTTTGTCTGGCGCTGTTTTTCCTCGGTGTGCTTTACCACCGAGGCCTGGCTATCCGGCGCAAGAGAGCCATGAGGAGATATCTGGAGAGAGGAGAGGTGAGTCGGACGGGGGTACAGTTCACTTCCAGATGTTGACATCAGTAGGCGTTTGCTTTCATGAACATGTCGCACATGTGGAAGTTACTCCTGTGTGTTGCTGGCAGAGTTTTGAGCCTTTGGGCCCCGGAGAGAAAGGTACCAAGGCTCATGCGCGCATCCTGAAACCATCGGAGTTAAAGAAAATCAAACTTCTTGGCTCAGGGGTTTTTGGCACCGTGCACAGGGTATGAATTGATTTCTATGTGACATCGCCTAGTGATTTATGTCCAACTAGATATGCAGTCATCCTCTTGTGCAAATTAAGGGCTTCTATAAAGAAATGTTATTGCAGCTGTTCATTTCCTTTAAGGGTGTTTGGACTCCGGAGGGAGAGACAGTGAAACTCCCTGTGGCCATCAAGACCATCCAGGACAGCTCAGGCCGACAGACCTTCACTGAGATCACTGATGTGAGTCCAGCGCAGTAATGGACCTTTGTTTTCGCTGTGAGCTATTTACATACCCACGTTTTTTCATACGCTCTGCATAGCACATGTTGTCCATGGGCAGCTTGGACCACCCCTACATCGTCAGGCTTCTGGGCATTTGTCCAGGCACCAGCCTGCAGCTGGTGACCCAGCTCAGTTCACAGGGGTCCTTGTTGGAGCACATCAGGCAGCACAAGAGCAGCTTGGACCCCCAACGCCTGCTCAACTGGTGTGTGCAAATAGCTAAGGTGAGTCCCACCACGCTGACAGGATGGATCCACACGCTGTGAGTCCACTCGGTGTAGTCACTCTGTTGTGTCTCAGGGCATGTACTACCTGGAGGAACACTGCATGGTGCACAGGAACCTGGCTGCTCGCAACATCCTGCTGAAGAACGACTACCAGGTCCAGATCTCTGACTACAGTGTAGCAGACCTGCTTTATCCTGACGACAAGAAATACGTCTACACAGACATCAAGGTTGGAATGATTCGTCAGTTTGCGATGTCCCTTCAGTCTGTCGCTCTTCTGAAACAACAGTGTGTGTGTGTGTGTGGGGGGGGGGCCTAGAACACGCTTGAGAGCTTGAATCTCTCAGCTGGCTTGAGGAATGTCTGGGTCTGGGTATGTAGAGACAAGAATGAACTGTGTGGACAGACAATTTTACAATGTGAACTGTGAAAGATTCATTTGTGCTTCCACACCTGTCCCATTTTAGCCATCACTGTCAGGTGATGAGCCCCAGGGATGGAGCAGGAAGAGCCACTTCTCCTTTGTGCTAACTTCTGTCACCTCTAGCACTTAATATATACAAGAAAACCAGCTTGTTGGAAATGGTCACAGTTAAGAATCGTTCATCAAGTGACTGAATCAAATTAAACTGAATGCCCCCTCTGCAACATCCAGACACCCATAAGATGGATGGCACTCGAAAGCATCTTGTTTCGAAGATACAGCCATCAAAGTGATGTGTGGAGTTATGGTGAGTTATATACCCCAGGGACCAATAAATTGGCACTCTTGATTTTACCGTCTGTGAACGTTGCCAAGGAGAAGTTAAATGCTGCATCTGTCTTCCAGGGGTGACAGTGTGGGAGATGATGTCATTCGGGGCGGAGCCTTATGGGTCTGTGCAGCCTCATGAAGTTCCAAGTTTGCTGGAGAAGGGTGAACGCCTGTCACAGCCGCACATCTGCACCATAGACGTCTACATGGTCATGGTCAAATGTGAGTGCTTGAGAAAACACGGCACAGAACCGAATTCACAAACATTTCATATCGCTCTGTGATTCTCACATTCAGGTTGGATGATTGATGAAAACATAAGGCCGACCTTCAAAGAGCTGGCCAACGACTTTACTCGTATGGCAAGAGACCCACCCAGATACCTTGTTATCAAGGTGATGACATTTTTTTTTATTTTTATAGTTCATTCCACTGTTTGTTGTCTCACAGGATAACCAGCAGTACATCATTCATCTGGCTGAGTGTCACTCACACATTTACAAGTTGGTTCAAATTTGCAAATATAAGTTGTTTAGGTGGTTTTAGTAGATAAAGCCCTCAAAAGACAGAAGGTGAATAAAATAGATACAACGAAACTAATAATTTGAAATAGTCAAGCGTTAGATAGCAATATATGAGTGATTCATAACAAATTAAATAAAATGATAGAAAATTAACAGAGAAATAAAGTAATTCAAAACACAGTTACAGGCTTGAAAATCTCATATAAAGTCTGTACTTGCCTCTTATTGTGCAGGTGGAAGGAGAAGAAGCTTCTTCAGCAGTGATCCTTCGCCGGGAATCCGAGCGTGGGCTTCTGGATGCAGACCTGGAGGACGGAGATGAGGAGGGTTTGGAGGAAGGTTTGGCTACACCTCCTCTTCAACCGTCTCCATCTTTGAATCTTCCTCGTTCGAGGATCAATTCTTACCGGGTAATCAAATCTCAGGTTGGACTTTAGTAACCATTTGCTGGTTTAAATAGTAAAAAAAACAAACTTTATTTTCTTCCTCTCTGGTTTGTAGAGTAATGGCTCTCAGGCCGGAGCTGTTGGATACCTGCCAATGACCCCAAACCCCTTTGACAGCATCCGCCAGGTGGGAGACACAGACTTTTGGGCAATCGCAAGATGAATGTGTCTGATGTGTCATCAGTCCATCATGTCCTCCTCTCCTGTGTCTCAGCTGTGGTTTCAAAGGTCGTGTCAGAGCTCGGTGCAAATGCTGCCTGAGAGGTCGGAGGTCAGGGGGAGCAGAAGGGAAGCAGAAGACCGTTTGAGGACTGGGAGTCTTCACAGGTCTCGGTTTGGCTCTGAAAGGAGTCACTCGTTCTCCATCAGCCAACAGAGGAAGCTCTCGACAGCATCGAGTCCGTCTTCATATAAGGTTTGGACGGCGGCTGACGAGGAGGAAGTCGACCACTATGGATATGTCCTGCCTGGATCCCCTGGCTCAGAGAGGGGTAAATTCTCACAACTAAAATAGGCATGCTTGTCGTCTTGTGTCTGGTAAATTAGAACATCAGTCTAATACCTGACCGATGTATCTTCTCTGTCACAGTCTGTAAAGTTTCCCATTCTGGGCGAAGAAACTCAAGACTCAGGAATAATCAGTCTCTCTGGGTGACTCAACCATCCCATGCGTATGAGGTGATGAGCAAAGAGCCTGGTGTTCCTTCTTGCTCACACACAGATG
The DNA here is from genome assembly GCA_037832705.1 of Centriscus cristatus. Taxonomy (NCBI): domain Eukaryota; kingdom Metazoa; phylum Chordata; class Actinopteri; order Syngnathiformes; family Centriscidae; genus Centriscus; species Centriscus cristatus. Next base: position 1,984,183 of record JBBMJM010000001.1, on the reverse strand, counting down.
ACTCATCTCGGACAGATGTCCCCTCAGTTGCCCTTTGCCATAACTTTCAACCTCTACCTTCTCCAACTTTCACAAATGTATTACCTGCAGTGCAAACAACACATGTGGAAATTCCAACACAGATTTCAGATGCAGTGTGTCAACGAGTAGATGAGGACTGTGAAGGAAATAAAGTAGAAAAGCAAAGGAACTCAGCAGAGAGATATCAGCTCCCTGCGGAGGATGAGAACAGAGTTGCAGATGACCACCGAGATGCAGCTGAAAGGACCGGCAGGTACGAATATATGGACATCAGACACTCCGACTCGAGTGAGGGAGAAGATCGACCACAAGAGAACTGTGAAACTTCTGCAGCAGAGACAGAGGAACCAGACAGGGCAGAAGACAACCCAAGAGAGGAAGAGGAGGAGGAAAAGTGCCACCACACAAATAACCAACCCACATTTCAGGGAAGTGCTTTGACGACGGGTATCAGACCGGACGTTCTGATTGTGGGTGAAAGGCTAGAGGAATACGAGGAGATGGCTACATTTGGTGCGGTACCAGCTGGGTGGGAGCAGCCAGACTACCAGAACCTCCCAGTGAAGGGGAGTGCTGTTTCTGAGGAGGTGGGCAGTGGCAGGTGTGGAGGGATTGGGGGATACATCAAGGTGTGTGCTGGCATAGGGGAACCTGGCAGCAGCACATCTTTTGATAACCCAGACTACTGGCACAGCAGATTGTTTGTCAAGCCAGATGCTGTACGCACCTAATAATGTGGACTGGGACTGCTGCCGTTCTGTTCGTTTCGCTGCGTTATTTGGTTGTAATATTTCTTCTTTCTTTCTCCCTTCATATTTCTCACACCAATGAGGTGACATTGATTCGCAGGTGTATTTCAAGTTTCCCTTTCCTGTTTTACAGCGTTTCTTTAAGACAATAATACTGTATGTTATGGTGAAAATTGTTCAGTTGATTGCATTAATATTCCTTATTGTACATTTTTATATAAAAAATGTAAACGATTATTTTTCAAATATGTACTCAATTTTGTCTTGCTATTCTGTTTTTCATAAATCTATTAAAAGAAAAATGTCTTCTATAGCTACTTTTTAGTTAATTTATTTTTCAACGTTCAGCCACCTCTGTTCAGTTCTGGTTTATATTCAGTGTTGCTAAGAACAGAAGAAAATGTGACACTTGAACGCACCGGTCACGGACTCGCGGGATGGGACGTCAGAGGGTGATCAGAGATAAATGGTGAAACAGGCGAAGTATCTGAGGTACTTTTCTCAGGACCATTTTCGTTCGAATACCAATGCTTGTTGGGCATTGCGACTGATATAAGGTCAGGTGAAATTAAACATTCTATAAAATAAATAGAACTCAATAAGGTAGCATAGGTACATTTTACATCGTTGACATCTGTCATTTTCGTCCAAACCGTCGAATGTCAGCCTTGAGCAATGTTAGCTGTAACTCTATGACAGGCTCATGCTGTTCGAAACTAGCTGATGAATGATTGAAAAAATATGATGAACAGTTCCAATAGTTTTGCTTGTGTAGAGAATTATATGATAATTAAATCGGTATAATACTATTACAGGTGTCTTACAGATTGTGCAGTGAATGGACCCCCCCCTCCCCCCAATAGCGTAACTATCTTGAGGCGGACACCCTCTTTGGCAGCGGGCTGAAGTCGGGCGGGCCAGTGCGCGGAGCAGCGTGGTCTATTCTGCGATTGACTGACATCCGCCGGGTTAGAAAAAAGTTACTCTGACTTCGCGGACACACTGCCAACATGTCTGGGGATGAGGAGACACCGGAGCAGACCGTTGCTGATGACTTGGTGGTTACCAAGTATAAAATGGGGGCCGAGATTGCTAATCGTAAGTGGAACGATCTAAGTGAGCCAAGTATGATAGGATCTGTCTCACGCTAGCTAGCTGTGTCAGCTAGTCAGAACCGGGCAGCAGCTGTGCCATGTGCCCCCGCAGCAGCTGCAACCGTACGTCGAATTAACCAGTGGACCCTTGTTGAAAACTAGTAGAGAATTGACTTCAGCTAAGAGTAAAGGTGGTCTCTTCTTTGCAACTAGCCTGTGGTCGTTAAATGTGACATTGCTGTCACGTTAGCATGGCGCGCTAGTTAGCTGGCGCTAGCAAGCGTCACTTAGCCGCAAGTGCTAACGTACCAGATAACAATAAGTGCCACTTGAAAGGCGATATGGGGTCGTGACAATCCATGAATCTTGGGCATAAATATCTACCATAGCACTGAAGCCTAACTTAAAAATATTACAAATCGAAACTGTACTGAAGATCTGAATGTTGGCAATTACGTGAAAGTGTAGTTACTATGGTAACTTCAAGTGAAGAACCAGAAATACAAGTTACATATGTATTAGTATAGTAAATGCATTTTAAAAATTTTACGTGAGGTCATAAGCCATTCAATTTTGATAATGTGGAAGAATCAAGTCTGAAAAGGCGGCTACATGAGGTTTATAGTGAACGGTGTCAGAGCTGAAATACATATGTATTTGCTATGTCATATTCTGAACACTTGTGACAATAGTATTTGTATACGTTAAATACAATAAATATAGGAGAGTAATATAGACATAAGCAAATCATGTGTAGTCTATCAGGACGTTTTGTTAATGTTTTTGATTGACCCAATTTTGACATGTACATATAAACATGAAACCACTACACAGCTACAGCATGTTAGAAGAATGACTTGGTGTCTGATCGCTGACCCACAATCGTCTTAATATATTTACGTTGTTGAGGTGACCTTCACTACAGAAATGTCACCCATGAAGTTGTATATGGGCTGAAATGTAAATTACTGGACTCAATGATTTTCAATTAATTTCTGTTTGGGGATCAAACTCTCATCCATCTATTCAGAATATCGATGAATTTGTTAATTTTGCTGTTTTAATGTTTGTCTTGCAGAGGCTCTGAAGATGGTGGTTAGTGCAGCTACTGCTGGGGTCTCCGTTCTCAGCCTGTGTGTAAAGGGAGATGCCTTCATCATGGCTGAAACTGGGAAAATCTTCAAGAAGGAAAAAGACATGAAGAAAGGTTGGTTGTTGTTTCTTTTTTTAATATTATGCTCTTTTAATTGGTCATCTGAAAAGTATCTGGTATTGTGTTGAGTCATTCATTCTTCTCTGTCTCCCAGGTATTGCTTTTCCAACTTGTGTGTCAGTTAACAACTGCGTATGCCATCACTCGCCCCTGAAGAGCGACCCTGACGTCATCCTGAAGGATGGGGACGTCGTTAAAATGTAAGCTGTGGGTGAGGTACCTGACCAGCCCATGAAGTATGGAAACGATGTTTCATTCTATTTTTGCTGCTCTGTCTGTTCAGTGACTTGGGAGTGCACGTTGATGGCTTCATCTCCAATGTGGCTCACAGTTTTGTAATTGGAGTGACAAAGGTACGGTCCTTACTGTTGAGCTAGAACTCGTGATCCTGTAAAGGATGACACGTCAGAAAATAGCCAGAAAATTGTATTTTTTGGAAGTGAGTTGTTAATCGAATGTTTTAACATAATCCCTCCAAAAAATGTTTCCATAGAATTTTGTTTAGTTATATTTTTTTGTGATAACATAGTACTTCTGCATCGTTTCAATACAGAAAATGTTTATTTAATAATACGCCATTCTTATCGTGACCTCGTGAAAATGTACATTTTCTTGCCAAATTTGTCATGACAGCAGCCTTTTTGAAACGACATGAATAAAAGCCCTTCCAGTGCCTGCAGGGAAATGAAAGTCCACTCTAGAGTATTACATGTATCACGTTATATGTATCAGTTCATGTTCAGCAGGTTTTTTCGGTATTAATCATGTTGATAAAATATAAGTATTTTGTAGCTAATATACCAATGTTAGAACACAATCTGAATTTACTTGTAGCCATTTTCATCATTGTAATGTTTGATTTCTCCCACTTTGCTTCAGGAAAACCCTCTGTCAGGCCGCAAGGCTGACGTCATCAAAGCAGCTCATCTCTGCGCTGAGGCTGCACTGCGTCTTGTCAAGCCAGGAAACCAGGTAACACCCCCCCCACGCCCCCACCCCCAACGTTCTCAGATTGAACCTGACTGCTTCCACCCTCACCTAATCGTGTTTGTCTCCGTCAGAACACACAGGTCACAGAAGCCTGGAACAAGATCGCCAAGTCATTCAAGTGCTCCCCGATTGAAGGTAGGTGTGACATCCTCAAACTCGGACACACTGGTGTGTGTTCCCCCATTGTGATGTGATATTCCTTGAATATATGCAGGTATGCTGTCCCATCAGCTCAAACAACACGTCATCGACGGGGAGAAAACCATCATCCAAAACCCAACGGACCAGCAAAAGTGTGTGCACTCACCCGTGGCTTGTCAATAACATCAGGGGGTTTCTGGTCTCCAGTTGCGGAGCTAATCTTTTTTTTTTTTTTTTTTTTTTTTTGTAGGAAGGACCACGAGAAGGCAGAGTTTGAGGTGCATGAGGTTTATGCAGTGGATGTGCTCATCAGCACTGGAGAGGGGAAGGTGAGAGCAAATGAGGTTTGAATTTTCCACTTGGCTACCACAAAGCAGCGATGATGTAATCCTATATTATTTTTTACATCATTTAGGCTAAGGATGGAGGTCAGAGAACCACTGTTTACAAACGAGACCCCAACAAGGTGTACGGTTTGAAGATGAAGACGTCCCGGACATTCTTCAGCGAGATGGAGAGACGCTTTGATACAATGCCCTTCACTCTGAGGTACCAGCTTTTACACCCCCACCCCAATGATATGTTCACTTGAGAAAAGTGACATCAAATCTCCAGTTGCACCCCCTCACTCCTGTCGTCTGTGACCTCAGAGCGTTTGAGGATGAGGGAAAGGCCAGGCTGGGCGTGGTGGAGTGTGCCAAACATGAGCTGCTGCAGCCATTCAACGTGCTGCACGAGAAAGAAGGTGAGTGCAGCAAGAGGCGTGTGTTTGACGGTGGGGACGCGGTTTGTCTGTCTGTTCCTGTCTCTGTTTGAGAAATTCACATAGAAATTCTGGACTTTGGTCTCAGCGGAGCTGTTTTCACTGGAGGGGTCTTTTGTGAAACACTCATTGTGCACACATGAAACGTCCTTTGTGTCGGCCTGCCAAATGTCAACTGGTCACTGATGACTCACCTCATACGAGCATCTACGTATCTAATGTTGACAGTTCATCCATCTCGTGTTCATTTATCTAGTTATTTTTTATTTTATTTTTTTTAAGAAAACACTCTTTTGCTTCTGAATATTCAGGTGAATTTGTAGCCCAGTTCAAGTTCACCGTGCTGCTCATGGCCAATGGACCGCTGCGAATCACAAACAGCCTCTTTGAGCCAGACCTCTACAAGTCTGAGCATGAGGTGGAGGACCCCGAGCTGAGGGTAAGATGTGTTTGAATTACGGGGTTTCACTCTCTCTCCTTGAGAAAAAGTGTTTGACTAATGGGACACCGAAGCAGCTCTTTGTCCAACGCCATCATGAGCTGATGGACCATGTGATGCACCTCATTGGAGCCTGCTTCTTCTCCATGTACAGGCCCTGCTCCAGAGCTCAGCCAGCCGCAAGACGCAGAAGAAAAAGAAAAAGAAGGTGGGATACAAGTAGTCATCACTTTAAACATGTTTTGATCTTACTCATTTTTTTTTTCTGTTTGTCTTTCATCAAGGCTTCAAAGACCGTTGAGAGCGCAACAGGGCAGACGACTGAGACCGAAGCCGCAGAATAAATTCTTCATCCAACCGATTGTGACTGACATGTGAAGACCCAAAGAACAGGCGTCACGAATCCTTCTGTCCCAGCTGTTTGAGGCACTTGCAGTAACTCTGCTGTTAATACCTCTAAATCTAACTGATGTCAGACTGGGATGCTGCCGCTCCACAATTCTTTCACTCCACCTAAAAGTCACAGTTCCATCCCTAGGACGTCCCACTGTTATTAGAACATTTACCCATTTGACCGACCATGAGCCTTCACCCCCTGCACCCAGTCACTGCGGTGAACGGTATTTTCCTGCAAAAAGAATTGGATCGAGCAGCCAAGGATTATGAATGCACAGTATGGTCAGTGTAATAGTTTGACATAAAGATAAATTCCTGGACCTGAAGCGACAGCTTTGAAGCGAATGTTAAATTGTCACAGGGTAGAAATGTGTATCATCTTAAATCCCAATGACAGGACGTTCTAACGAGTTGTTTGCATGAGACATAGTGAGACATCATTCCTGTTAAGATTTAGCACAGTTGCTGCATTTCGGCAGCTCCTGCTTAGGGCTATCTGCTAGAACACAGCTTACAATTTGTAAAACTAATATAAGACCTATCAGTCATGAAATCTAACACATGTTCATAGGTGGAGATGGTCTAACTTCCTGCCAAGGGTTCAGCATTCAGTCGTCCGGTACCACCACTGAGTCTGACAGTCTGTTTACATTAGAAGTCCACTCATGGATGCTTTTGTAAAACAAATCCCACTTTCAGAGACTATTTTTGGAAACATTAAAAAGCCACCTGACATCAGTTGTGTGTTTGTGTACTTATCTCGATGTACTGAAGGGTGAAAAATGCTTTTATTAATCTGAGGAAAGAATCCTGTAAACTTGGATACTCTGTCTGGATTGCTGGTGAAGCACAGGTGATACAACTCAAAATGATCTGATAATAGTGAAACCGTGATTAAAGGTAATTCAAAAATATAAAATTGCTTTCACCACCACATTACACATGTTGAGATCAGATCGTTTGTTGAAATAGAAATACAATTGTGTACAGCTTTTGTAAGTAATAGATATGTCAGTACAGAAATGTACATTCTTGCTGGGTTAAATCACAGGCAACTGGAGTTTTTTGTTTTGGTGAAACGTCTTCAAGCAAACTACAAGACCAGTTTCCTACAAATGATCACTGCAAGATGCCATGACCTGGATGACTTGAGAACCTTCACAGACAAATGCACATTATTTACAAATATAAAAATACACATATGATTAGAGTAATGCGGTGCTCTAATAATAATGAACCAAAATTACGTGACTGTTACACATGCACTCAATACAAAGACAGGAAGATTTTCAACGGGTTAATGGAGCAACGTTATGAGAGCAACGTGCTGCCGGATCATTTGACTACATTTCCCATAATACACGAGCACCACATGCAGATTATATATAGAAAGTCGCACACAGATGACGTCAGCAACAGGAGACGGTTTTGTCGTTGGCAGGTACGTACAGTGGCGCACAAGTCAAAATCCACGCTAATCACTGAAGTTTTAACCCATCGAGCTAATCTTTCGCCTTCATCTATCTTTTCCTAGACTGACCTCCTCGACATGAGAGCCAAGGTTTGTATTTTTGAGCAATGATGATGTTTTTCCGGAGTGCTAACATGCTAGCTAGCATTTTGGCACGTTTTCGATACGTTACTCAAACGGCCAAATCTTGCATTCGTGAGCTAAATGATGTCTTTAACTTTGTCCTGCAAACATTCATTAATTTTCAAAGTCACTTATTTGTAATCTTATTTTTTGCAGTGGAGAAAGAAGCGCATGCGCAGGTGAGATCCGCCGCAGACGTTGTATGGCGTTTTCAGATCGACATTTCCGCCTTGTTGGATTGATCCGTGTGATGGTTACAGGCTGAAGCGCAAAAGGAGAAAGATGAGGCAGAGGTCCAAGTAACCTGTCCCCCGTGGCTGCGACGTGACAAGTTTCTGAAAAACAGATGCTTTCGGGCGCAGCCGGAGAACCAGGACCCCCATGTCAAGTGTGGAGGCTCGTGGCGTCCACATGGAGCAGAGGACCAACAACACGTGATTCAAGGCTTTTTCCTCTGGGACGTTCTGGACTTCTGTTGTTAATCCAGCTACTGTTGTCATTTGTTCTTTGTTCATACTGTGATTAAAGTTTTGGTTTAACAAACGGACATGTTTTGGTCAGACCTCTTTCTTCAGTTTGCAACAATGTAAACATTCTCGTGTGCTCCAACACTAGTATTTTCTGTTTTTCCTTTTTCCAGGTGCTACAAGAAGAATGTTGGTAAGTAGCATTGTTCCAGTAACCTTAGTACCGTAAATGTTTGCCATTACATTCTCATGGTACCTGAGTATTACACAGAATTCTCGTTCACCCTGAATCGTCTTTTTTAAATTGCTGCAACATATTGACTAGCAAGACTGCAATAATCCTGGAAAGAGAATTCTTAGGAATTAAGGATTAACGGTTCTCAAAACCTGAAACAGTGAAAAAACATACTCCACCAAGTTCAGGACTAAAATAACCACATCGAAAACCGCAAGTAAAACTTAACTGAACTGGATGTTTTTCACCCCGTCAGAGGTTCGATGCCTCGTGACTATTTTTTACTGAAGATTGTCAACATGACAAACGGCTGTAGGCAGCTGAACTCAGACACCTGGTAACTTGCAAAAACATCTGTAAGAGGAAGTTGTGGGTGTCTTTCTGTTGAAAAACATGTCAGATCATCTGACTTAAGCTGTGTGAACACACTAACCTTTGTGTAGGTCTCAGGACACAGTCCAATATATCATGTCTTTTTTTCTTTTTAAAGCCCCTCACTCTTCTCAAAGTAAATTCTAATGACGACGCTTCCTGGTGTTAGAGTAAGTCACACAAACTGAAGACAGAATTATGACTCAAGTCGGGTATAGAAATTGTTTACAATGAGGTTTTGCACATTTGGGCAAAATGCCAAAGTTTAAATGTATATTTGTATTCTATGTCCCTCTATGCCCTTTCATGGTTGTACCTCATCAGTACTGTGCTTTTGTTAATCAAACAGTATTTAAACGACATCCGTCTGACTTCTGCATGTTTAAAACTATAAACTTTCACCAGATGGTGCCGCTTGTGCACAAAGTATGAATGTTGCACCATCCACTTGACCTAACTCATGAAGTTTGAGTTAACAAGTGAACATCAATATTGATGCAAAGTAATCCTCAGTCATATAAATGTAACCTGAGTTTTGCTGTATAGTGTGAAAAAGTTTTTCTTTTTACATAATGTAAGATTGAAGAATATTAAACCTTTAGACCTTCACTTCATTATGTCGTCCCACACGTGGCAGTGCATGACCCAAATCACAGAATTGTATTCAAACATCGTATGAAAGGAACGTAACCATGAGCAGCATCTTTTACCAAGGTGCCGGTCAGGTGCCGAAATGACATCTGATGGCACGAGTCTCTGCTGCTTCAGCTTTCATTTCAACATCCCAATCCGGTGACTTCTGCGACTTCTGCTTCTCACATTTGGAGACCAAAGCAGGTCTTTCGTGGTTCTGCAATGAAACGGCACATTGTGTCATTTTACTCTCAGTCAGGGAACTAATTCGCCTTTTGATTCCAGAGGAACACCACCTTTCCTTCTACAACCACCTCCCCTTCTAAAAAAGACTGATGAGGTTCATGCAGGGAACCACAAACTGCAGACAGTCACATTACCAGCTGGCAACATTTATCTTCTAAAAATCATCTTACAGATTGTGAAACAGGGAATTGTTGTAGTATATTCTACCAGTTCAGAACTGAAACAGTTGTTGGTGTGTGAAGATGCTGTGTGCTACATTCAACCTGATAAAAGCAAATTTGAATTTAAGTTTTGGCCAAAACGACAAAATGACCTGATTCTTTTTACTAAATACTCAACTACGTTGTTAACACCACCGTTTAATACAAGTAAGACAAGTTATGTAAAGCAGAGCCGATACAATATGTACTGTATTGGCGGTGTTGCCCCCTTCACACATGGTGATTGTCCATCACCGTGTTGTCGGTCTGGATCTGGATCAATCCCATCTGGATACTGGGGGGGGCTCCAGTCCATACTCAGCACAGATGTTCCTGTACACTACGCCCACCACCTGGTTATGCCGTTCCATGGTAACCATGGTAAATGCGGCAGTCTCGTGACATTTGGCGGATAATCTCATCGTGGCACCTTTCCGTCGGTGAACCTGCTGGAGCCGCCCTGATCCACAGATCAAGCTGCTGCAGCGGGTGTGAGCGCCTGCGCGCGCACGGTGGAGCCTGCTTATGTAATAAAAGATAACGGCACGAGCAGCAGATGCGCCAGACACCGTCTCTGCGCGGCAAGTTCACTCCGTTGGCATGGTGACGGCGATGGTGGCCAGAAGAACGTGCGTCTTTCTGGATCCAGCTCCGCCCGTGGCCGCGTGACGCTTCAAGTTAATTCTGGTTCAGGTTTCTAGGGGATTTCATGTGAAGGAGGGCTCGAAGCTGAGCCCGCCCTCCCAGGTCCGCTGCCTCCCCCCTGCTACCGCTCGGCGACACAAGCGGACACGTAAATGAAACCCGGAATAGGTCCTTCGAACGTGCAGCGGGGGGGACCTCCGACCATGAAAGCCGCAGTTTAACGGAGACCCTCGATGGTGGTGCAGCTGGAAGTGCGCTAACTCTCCGGTCGCAGAAGAAGAGACGCCGACGGGCAGCTCGCTGCCACTGAGCCCATCCGGAGATGCCAACCGCGGATGCAGCGCCGGCGGGCACGTCGGCCCCAGCGGGCCGGGTCCCCGGGGAGCGCGCGGTCAGTGCGCTGTGGTCCTTCGGTAAATACCTGGGTGCGCTGCTGCCGGTTTACCTGGCGGGGTATTACGGCGTAAGCATCAGCGTGATCCTGTTCGGGCTGATGGTCTACATGGGCTGGAAGCACAGTCGGCTGGAGAAGGTGATGAGGCTCAAGTCTGCCATGTACCTCCTGGAGAACGAGAGGGAGTTCACCACGGAGAAGGTCCTCAGAGCCAAACGGGACCTGCCACCTTGGGTGAGATAAGAGAAGGATGTCCAGGGCATTCTCTGTCACATCTGTCCACATCTGGGGCTCAGCGAGCTTTACACCACTGCTGACAGAATGTCCGAATGTGCTTCGATGTTCATTCGCAGTATTTCAGTGCTTCTAGTCCTTCTCCCAGACCAGCCCCATATTTAGACATTCCAAACGAGCAGCAGCGCCTGGGGATTTAGTGTCACACAACTGCTGCCACACTGAGGAATGTGAATTCACATGTCAGATGTGGGCATTGCAGTGGAAAGGCTGCATGGGATCACGCTCATGTGGAGGAGCCCCCCACCCCACCCCCGTTGAACGGGGGAAAAAAACAGTTTATCTGGCGACAGGACAGTTTGTTTTCCTCTTCCTCTTCAGTGAGGCTGCTCGACTTTATCCAGAAAGCGTGATGACTCATAAACAGAGAAGAGGCCGTCGCCAGGACCTCTTCTTTATCTGGATGGAGAAACGTGTGCGTGCATGCGTGTGTGTGTGTGTGTGTCTCACATCCCTGCGGTTTGGTCAGGGCTGATGAGCAGCATGTGGTCGCCAGAAGATGTTGCTCCTCTGGTCATCATGTTATGGAGGTTCTTCTGTGCAAATGCAAACAAACCTTTAGTTCACCCAGCACAGGGGTTTTAGTGTCTAGAAAGATTCACGTGGGGAGAACAAATGCACCACAACGATTTCTCCCCAGCATTTTCACAACTCTGTTAAGCACTGGGGGGGTCATTTCACACCACCATGTCATACCCGTGTCCGTGACTGAATTGTATTATTTGCCCACAGGTCAACTTTCCAGATGTGGAGAAAGTGGACTGGCTGAATAAGGTGTGTGTGTGTTTTGTGCAGGTCTTCTTCTAGTGGTTTGAACACGTCCCTGTCTGATTTCCAGCTACTACTCATACTGAGATAAAGAACACTCGAGTGGCCCCTCGGTGACCTGCTGCCGCCGCAGCCTCTCCATCAGAACACTTTATCTGCGGTGTAATTACGAGGCGCTGAGTGTCGTGCCGATGATGGCCCGGCCTCTCTGTCTCTGTCGGTGCTGGATCAACACTTGCCTGTGTGCGTGGATATGAATGCTAATACAAAGTACATGTACGTGCTGTCTCCATCTTTCCTCTGGGCGTCCTATATGCAGACAGGGCAGCTCCCACACTCATCAGCAAACATGCTCATCAGCCCCCAGAATTTCTCGGTCTTTATTATATTTGCCGACATGCACTATATGCAAACAGAGCGGTGTCCCGTAGCAATGTGCATTTACCCACTGCACCGTTCTCAGTTAAGAGCCGCAAGTGCGTCATTAATGTATGTGGCCAATAAAGTGCTCCGGTGCACCACCCAGCTCCAGCTGCTGTCTGTGAGGAGCTGGGAGGTGGAGGTCCGACTTCACACTGCGCTGCTGAAACCAACACCAGCGTGAGGGTGTGTGAAGGCAACACACCGATTTATTACGATTTATCACGTTACAAACTGTAACATTGATGTAACATTGATTCATTATTGATGTATCATTTTATTATATATTATTTCATTAAGAGGAGGCTTTGGTACGCTAAAAAAAAAACAAAAAACAAAAAAACCCCAAATGCACCCAGACCAAAGTAAACTTCAGCAAATCCTCATGAACCATTCACTCACTAAATGCTAATAGATACAACTACGAAGGTATAATAGAAATACTCCTGCAGTGAATTCTCCTTTCATTCGGTTATAAGGTTTCAAATGTCTTCAAATTAAACATAAACGTAGAGTTGAGCAGATCCAAAATAGAAAGCTACAGAAATTACCATGAAAAGAAGTGCATTTAATCAAAAATCTGCATTTTCACAACTACAGTGTCAAATCACACTTTCCTTTTGCAAAACCTCATTTTCATGGATGAATGGTCAGCATCACTAAAGATGAGCTTTGAAGTTGTCTGGAGACCTCATCATTGTCAAGTCACTTTTTTGCTGAATTATTCATGACTCAGCCATTGTTCTGTATTTAGACCGCGTCTCAGTGTCCGATTTTAATTAAAGCGAAAGCCTTTCAGCCATGTGTTTGCAAAGTGTAAGTGTTCTCTGCTGTCATGTTCCAGTTAATAGCTTTGACTTGTCACATCCTTTACCCATGACTGAATTGTTCCCTGTGTATGTGCTGTAACAACACGAATCATGCACACGAGTCATATCCTGTTCACATCTCCATGTTCTTGGACGTAGATCCTGCAGCAGGCTTGGCCTTTCATCGGTCAGTACCTGGAAAAGCTGCTCGTGGAGACCATTGCTCCTTCCATTCGTGCCTCCAGCATTCATCTGCAGACTCTCAGCTTCACCAAGATCAACCTAGGAGACAAGGTACCTGGACGGCCCGTCATAGATCCCGTCATACATCCCGTCATAGATCCCGTCATAGATCCCATCATAGATCCCGTCATAGATCCCGTCATACATCCCGTCATACATCCCGTAAAAACTGCTTCAATGGGTAATGTGCTAATGAGTGTGGCAAAGACAGGCGCCGTGTCTACGGGCCTGTTGATTACAAGCAGGTGATGTGACTTCTGTCAACCATTTACGCGCGCGTCTTTACCCATGTGACGTGTTGGCTCTGGTGACCGGCAGCTGTTGTGTTCACAGGCGATGAAAGTGGTCGGTGTTAAGGCTCACACCGAACACGACAAGAAACAAGTCATGTTGGATTTGTACCTGAGGTAATGGATCACAACTTGTGTTCATTTTCATTCATGTCACAGTGCATGTGTGTTTGCTCAACACACACAAAAAAGAAAAGAGGCTTTTTTTCATCTAAATTGTATATGTCACAATCAGAATAAAAAATTCCAAGAATAGCCAATAATAGAAATATAAATAAAGGAACAAAGCAATTTCAAATACAACAAACAGAATGAAATAAAATTTGCATTAAGAGAAATAAACTTAGCATATTGGCGTTCCAGTGGAACAGTACAAATGTCAGTATATGATACACTCACTATTCTCACTCACTGACTTGTTTTTATCTCTGCTCTTCTACGTGCAGCTACGCTGGCGACGTCGAGATCAACGTAGAAATCAAAAAGTACTTTTGCAAAGCAGGAGTCAAAGGGATCCAGGTGTGGGATCACTTGTCCAGATGTAAGTTGTAAGTTACGTGGCTGAAAAAGAATGTCTCTGTCCAGCTCCATGGGAAGCTGCGTGTGATCCTGGAGCCCCTCATTGGAGATGTTCCACTGGTCGGAGCCATCACCATGTTCTTCATCCGCAGGCCTGTGAGTGCAGCGCCAGCGAAAGCACCAGTTTCTTTTTTCGTGTTTTTTTTTTTCGAATCACGTTTCTTTCATCTGTGTGGTAGAAACTGGACATCAACTGGACCGGTCTCACCAACCTGTTGGACATCCCCGGACTCAAGTGAGTCCATACAGTGACGACTCCTTGTGACTGCACTCCGTGATAATCTGTTCATTCTTGCTTGTCCGTTGTTGTCTTCGTGCGTAGGCCTGTTTGAGGAGCACGCGCTTTGTCAAAAGAATCTCAGAGGATTCAAAGGAATTTAGAGTTACGAAACTAAACAGCAGAACGCGTTCAGTGGAAGATCTGGTCGGTCACATCCTCAAAGATTAAGGGCGGGGATGTTTGTTTGTTTTGTTCAACAAATGTCATTAGACGATTAACATCAGCCTGAATCCTGTTGGTGGGTTTTTTTCTGTTTCCACAACCTGGTACAAGTATTTCTCTGTGCTACTGACACAACACCAGTGCATCAATTGGTTAAATGGACAATTGAACATCAATTGTTTAAATTAACTTTAAACATTTCTTTAGTTTATTTCAACTCTGATGCAAAATTGTCTTTTATTTCAGTACAACGACCTCCAATAGAATTATTTTAATACTCCATTACCTTCATCCTTTGCTATGATGAAGACGCCAGTCAGATGTTGTATTTATGAACCATTTACCGTTCAGTAAATGGTCACAGACCAGCGACGTTACACTCTACACTCTACTCTTTTACGCTGTCCATTGCAGTTGTTAAACATAACACAACCAGGGAGCAATGCCATCGGTGCCCTTTACGGCGTCGGAGCTTCAAATCATACTGCTTCTGCTGAATCGATTCAACTTGCTGTCTTTGTTCTCGGATACTTCGGAAAGGCCCATTGTGTCATATCTGACTGCGGACGATGTGAAATCAACTTCAATGCAATTAAATATTCTAAGAACAAGACATTTCTAAACCGAGAGTGGTTGCATGGTGGCTGATTTTCACCGTCCGTGTCCTGGTTTTCTATAACGTCCACTGACAGTTGAAGCATTGACAGAGGTGTCCATGTATCGCTTCCCTCTTGCAATACTTTCAATGACGGTCATGAGTCGACATGGTTTCACAGAAACGCGTCCTCATTTTTAGCCAATGGGTGCTCCCCTATTGGTTCTGTAACCTGGATACCATGTTATTTATGCATGTGCACATGGTCCGCAGGAGTTCTACCTCTGTCTGTCTGTGTGTGTGTGTGTGTGTGTGTGTGTGTGTGTGTGTGTGTGTGTGTGTGTGTGTGTGTGTGTGTGT
>JBBMJM010000001.1:1938735-1949721 GCA_037832705.1 Centriscus cristatus | reverse complement strand
GTCGACTGTTGCAGCCCCCCCCCCCCCCCCCCCTGTCCTTGTTAACACATAAAAAGGTCATAAATTCAATCTAAATATGTCTGTATGACTCAGACTTGTTGTCTCTGAAAACTATTTTATAATTCAGGACAAGCAGTTACGTAACAGCGGCTCACAAACCAGCCTTCTCCCAGGATGCATCTGTAACCTCAAATGCCTTTTGGGGTTTTTTCTTTTTATTCCTGTCAAACCTCACTGTCTATAATTTTCTCCCTCATGTGACACATGTAAAACAAGAGTCACGTGACCCCCAGAGAGAGTGGGCAAACAAACGCTGCAAGCTGTGATGGTGAACTTTGGAATTGGAAAAGATCTGACTCGAGTCCGATCGGTAACTTTCACACGTGTGTTGCAGCTACGGCACCGTTTCCAGCAGCAAAACCATTAAGAACTCGCGCCTCGTGAGCCAAAAGGACGACGTGCATGTGTGCATCATGTGCTTGAGAGCGATTATGAACTACCAGGTACCTGAGAGGCCCAACTCAGACACGACACGACATCTGCCTTGGAGAGTGAAGACCTGCGGGTTTCCTGTGCTGCAGCGTTTTCTCACCACATCCTTTTTCTCTCCTTTTTCATGCAGTATGGCTTCAACATGGTCATGTCTCATGCACATGCCGTCAATGAAATTGCCCTCAGCCTGAACAATAAGAACTCACGGTGAGCACCGAAGCCCCCCACTACTCCACCCCCGCCGGCCTCATCGCCATGGACACGGGGCAGCCTCAGACAATGGGGGAAAGCCTGCAGCCAGTTCATACGATACGCCTCCCTTTCTTCACGGGGCTCAGGTTCTCTGTGAAGTCGGAGGCGTTCGTACGGACTGCAGGAGAATGTTTACTAGAAGGGGATTAGTGGTCAACCACCGGGGCTGATCACTTCATAATGAACGTGTAAACACTTAAAAAGCCATAAAGACCTCGTGTCAGACGTAGGATTTGTTAGAATTGAACTAGTCCTAAGATGTGCATGAACATTTCGCTGAGTGCTTTTGTTTGACCAGATCCAGGTGTGTCGCCCTAATTAGTGTCCCTCTGCCCTCCCAGGACAAAGGCCCTGGTCCTTGAGTTGCTGGCTGCCGTCTGTCTAGTTCGCGGAGGTCACGAGATCATCCTGTCAGCGTTTGACAACTTCAAAGAGGTGCCCGAAGCCGCGTCTCGACGGCCGCGTCCAACCCAACACCCGTCTGAAGTTGTCCTCTGTATGATTGTGTGGCAGAACATGGATGAAAAAAACCAAACCCTGACGGTCTTTAATGAAATCGCCCAGTGTAGAATGTGGGGAGTTTTCATGTCCACTGACGGTGTGAAAGCGAGGCTCTGCGGGGGTCTGTCTCAGGTTATTAATCTCTTTGAGACCCCAGACGTGAGCCAGCCTCAGATAGAGATAAAGATCAACTCCCCGACGGGGGCCACTGGTCTGCAAACGCTTGCTGAGCCTCGGCTGATACAGTCCCGGAAGAAGAAAAAGACCCCGCAGTCGAAAACCCCCCAGAGAGACGCAGTGGACCCACTAGTCAGAACAAGATGGTGTTTCTGTGACAGTTCTTTGTGTTTAGTCCGTCAACAACAACTTCATCGTTCTGACTCATTTATTGGTTTTGTTTCACAATTAACAAGGACGTGAATTAGAAGAACTGCTCAGATGTTCAGGTTGATTCCAAACCGCTGGACGGAATCCTCCAGATGTTACCTGTCGTCTCCATGAGACAACACAGACCGACTCCTCTGATTTCATTTATTTATACGTCAAATTCTGGGATTCTTCTACGTGTTGCGCGTTCTGGCCTTTCAGGAGTTCTGTTAGTTGATGAATCGCCTCTGCGTCGCTCAGGTCTGTAAGGAGAAGCATCGCTTTGAGCGACTGATGGATTACTTCCGCAGTGAAGAGGGAAATATCGACTTCATGGTAAGAGAAGAAGAAGAGAAGGTCGCTGCTTGTTGAAGTCAACTCGGATCTAAATGTGTCGACGTGTGGTTGCAGGTGGCGTGCATGCAGTTCATCAACATCATGGTGCACTCTGTGGAGGACATGAACTTCAGGGTCCATCTCCAGTATGAATTCACCAAGCTGGGACTGGATGACTACCTGGAGGTCCGAGCGATGCCCAGGCCTCGACTCTCCCCTGTCCGTCCGTGTCGGCGTCACTGACCCCCGTTCCCTCTCCGTCATGGCAGAAATGCAAACATACGGAAAGCGACAAGCTGTCGGTGCAGATCCAGGCCTACCTGGATAACGTCTTCGATGTGGGTGGTCTGCTGGAGGACGCCGAGACCAAAAACGCAGCGCTGGAGAAGGTGGAGGAACTGGAGGAGCACCTGTCCCATGTGAGTGCACCACCCAGCCCGGACCACCAGCAGCACTCACCATTTACGAGTGTTGTGATTCTCCGGCTCTGTGCTTAACTTGGCTGTGTCTGCACGGTAATTAGCGTTCGACGGTGTTTGCGTTTCACACGTGGTGGAGGATGACGACCGGGTGGCGAGAGCCGGAGAACATCGTGCAACGTAACAGTCTCACTGTTGTTCTCGTGTTGGCTCTGTGGCTCTCGGATCCCACGCTGCTTTGTGAAGACCCCCTTCACGCTGGGAGGTCGTAGGCAGCGCTGACATCATTCCTGGAATTTCATAACAAACGCTGTTGTCAGGGGTCAGGAATGATGAGGGAGGACGAGGGTGAAAATACACGACGAAGTACAATTAGACGTGCGCAGTCCGATGCACTCGAATCTCGACTTCAGAAGTAAACGCTGAGTCATGCACTTGCTGCATCATGCTGCCGGGTGTATCACATTTCCCTCTGATGATGCTCTGTGTTTGGGGGAGGGAGGGAGGGAGGGAAGGAAACCGGGAGCGATGCTGCGGATCAATTCTTGGACTCGCCCCCCTCGCGTCTCTCTGAGGCTGCCGGCGTCTTGTTTTGCAGGTGACCGAGCGGCTTCTGGAGGTTGAGAATGAAACCATGATGAAAGTGGCTGATTTGGAGAAGGTGGTGCTGCAGAAGGACAAGGACCTGCAGTCCATACGGGTGAGTTGACGGGCATCGGCGTCAGATGCTTGGATACGAATGAGGTCAGCAGGAAACAGGATGTTTGCCTCCGACAGTCGTGTGACTGCGCTCTCTGTTGCCCCCTGGTGACTGTTCAGGAGACATACGAGTCGACCAACACCCAGGTCAACACCCTCAGGCGGGTGATCAAGGAGAAGGACGCCGCCTTCCAGCGACACTTCAACATCGAGAGGCGGCTGCTGGAGCTCGAGCAGCAAGGAACCATCCGGCTGCACAAGAAGCCTGATGGGGACATCGCCATCGAGCCGCTGATTGTCGGGGGTGTGGCCGGCGTTGGGGCTAGTGGCCTCGGGATCCCTCTGGGTGACATCGGGCAGCTATCTTTAGGTCCGGCGATTGGGTTAACAGAACCAGGAGGACTGGACACCAGTTTGCCCCCGGCCAGTGAAGCTCCACCCCCTCCTCCTCCACCTCCGCCGCCTCCCCCTCCTCTTCCCCCTACCACAGGTGATCATCATGACTCGCAGTAATAACGCCGGTGACACTAAAGTCAGCGGAGGAGAAACCACAGTTACATTTGATGGGATTCAATTTGTCTTTGACACTGATAACAGGACCGAGTGCACCAGCACCGCCCCCTCCGCCCCCCCTGCCCTTACCGGAAGCTTCTCCGTCGGTCATCCTGAGCCTGGGACTGTCAGGTGAGAGGTCGCCCGCGCTTGAGCCTCGTCTCATCTCAGCGTGATCATCAAAGCTCAACAGACCGAGTGTGTTTCGCAGCCATCCGGATCAAGAAGCCCATCAAAACCAAGTTCCGCCTACCAGTGTTCAACTGGACGGCGCTGAAGCCCAATCAGATCAACGGCACCGTCTTCAACGAGATCGACGACGAGCGCGTGCTCGAGGTAAATCCAGCACACACGCACCCTCGGACACAGCATCATCGTCTTTGTTCTGCATCCTCTGTTCATCTGTGGCTCGTGTGCAGGAGCTGGATCTGGAGAAGTTTGAGGAGTTGTTCAAAACAAGAGCCCAGGGTCCGATCGTGGATCTCTCCTGCACAAAAACCAAAGTGGCTCAGAAGGCAGTGAACAAAGTCACCCTACTGGACGCCAACCGCTCCAAGAACCTGGCCATCACGCTGCGGAAGGCCAACAAGACCACCGAGGAGATCTGCAAGGCCATAGAGAAGTACTGGACTCGAATTTCACTTCTGGAGCGGACTGCCGGTCCGTCACGTCTCTCACCTCTGTCACGTCTGCCCAGGTTCGACCTGAAGGCCTTACCCGTCGACTTCGTGGAGTGTCTGATGCGCTTCCTGCCCACCGAGTCCGAGGTCAAGCTGCTGCGGCAGTACGAGCGAGAGCGCCGCCCGCTGGACCAGCTGGCGGAGGAGGACCGCTTCATGTTACTGTTCAGCAAGATCGAGAGGCTCACACAGAGGATGAACATCATCACCTTTGTTGGGAACTTCAGCGACAACGTCAACATGCTCACGCCGCAGCTGAACGCCATAATCGCTGCGTCTGGCTCCGTGAAATCTGCACCCAAGTTGAAAAAGATGCTGGAGGTAACTGGATGTTTGTGTGAGCGATGCGGTGTCACGACTTGTTTTCGTTTGTTCACTCATCTGTTGTTCTGTTTTCAGATCATCTTAGCGTTGGGGAACTACATGAACAGCAGCAAGCGCGGTTGTGTTTATGGCTTCAAATTGCAAAGTCTGGATCTGGTGAGTAACACGAACAAAGCGTTTTGGGTTTTTTTTGTTTTTTTTTAAACGCTGCTCAGCCAGCTACTTTGTCTTCTCCCGTGATCCCATTCATCTCCTTTGTTGTTGCACAGCTGCTGGACACAAAGTCCACCGACAGGAAAATGACGTTGCTCCACTACATCGCTCTCATCGTGAAGGAGAAGTACCCCGAGCTGGCCAACTTCTACAATGAGCTGCACTTTGTGGACAAAGCTGCAGCAGGTGAGTGCAGAAACATGGAAGGGTGTGTGTTCAACGGCCTTAAGGCACAACTACCCCCCGTGAAACCGTTGACCACACACCAGCACGTTGATTTACCTGTGTATAACAGTCATCGACCAAAGAAACAGAAATGGGATTGATTCATAATTTATGTCATGAGTTTACAAGAAAAAATAATGACCGTAATATCCGGACTATAGAGCGCACCTGATTATAAGCCTCACCCTGTACATTTTTAAAGGAAATAACATTTTGTTCATACATAAGCCGCACCTGTCTATAAGCCGCAGGTGCCCACATATTCCACCTGTCAGAAAAATGTAAAAATAGGCTACACCTTTGTATAAGCCTCATGGTTCAAAACTTATGAAAAAAGTAGCGGCTTATAGTCCGGAAATTACGGTAATAATTAATTTATGGTGTTAGTCTTTTCATGTGCTATCGGAGCCCTAAATGACTCTTCACGTGGAACTTCCCTGTGTGTTTTTTCGCTTCATTTGTGTCTTTTCGTCTTTTTCTTCTGTGGCATCCCACTCGTCAAAACCTTTGTCCTCTCGACAACTTCAACAAGTTGAAAGAAATGTTAAAATCGGCAATGAGTCAGAAAAGAGCGTTCGCCCCAGCCGTGGAATAAAACCCCAATCGTCTGCGTGTATCTGTTCGCTCTCTCCTGACCTAAGTTTCACTGGAAAACGTGCTGCTGGACGTTCGAGAGCTGGGGAAAGGTATGGACCTGATCCGGAGAGAGTGCAGTCTGCATGACCACTCAGTGCTCAAAGGTTTCATCCAGGCCAGCGACACGCAGCTGGACAAGCTGCAGAAGGACGCCAAGACGGCAGAGGTACGTGACGACGTCCTCACCTCTGAAACTCTGCACATCCATCGCAGGAATAAACCACTAAAACAGACAGAAAGCAGCTTGTCGACGTCCAACACACACACACACACACACGCCCAGTCGTGACTTCTGACACAGCACTTTATACAAACATTTGCTTCCACTCTGGCGCTGTCGCCTCTGCCAATTCCAGGAGGCCTTCAACAATGTGGTGAACTACTTCGGAGAGAGCGCCAAAACGACTCCACCCTCGGTGTTCTTCCCAGTGTTTGTGCGCTTCGTCAAGGCCTATAAGGTGAGGACGCCGGGCACGGGTCGTAATCATGTGTCTTTCCCGTGATGACAGGGTGAAGCTTTCTCTCAGGTCGGAAAGGAAACGTCCCCTTTCGGAGACGGTGGATGTGTCTCACGGAGCAGAGAGGCTCCGGGGTTTGGCTGCCGCGGTGCCACAGGACGTAGTCTGAGCTCCAAATAACAGGAAAGGCCAGCTGGGGCTGACTCTTGCTCCGCAGCTGCAGTGTTTAGACTGCTTCTTCCCCATCATCCCCTCCTTTACTCCTGGACAGCCTCTCCCTGCCCCGCTGCACAGCACACTTCCTGGGATTGTTCTCGCTCCAGATTTATGGGATCTGCTTACGGAAATGTGCAGCTCAAGGGTTTTTGTGTACATGTGTGTTTGTCCAACCGTCTGACAATCGACCCACTCGCTGATGACGTGATTTCTTGCGCTGTATAGTTCAGTGTACGACATGTGAAGGTCGTTAAACAGGTTAAATGTTTGAGTTAAAGGGCTGTGAATATGTAAGTGGACAGATTTGGATGAAACCAAACCACCAACCGAGGACAGCGGTACACTCATGGAACAGAACGTGTGTTTTTGTTTTGGTTGGGTCAGAATGAGCCCTTCATATCCATATCGAGCTCACACAGGCTCCAGGATAAACAGAACAAGACTCTCGAGGGCCTCACATGTCGATCTGACTGCTTTAATTTGGTGCCACAAACGCACCATTTGGAAGACGACGAGGAAGAACGAACTTTAAAGTCAAAGAATAAGAAGTGAAGACAGAAAAACTGGGTCCAAGTCTTTTGATGGTCAGATGGTCCACAGACCGTGTTCCTGTACGAGTTGGTGGAGTGAAGACGTGTCTGTTTGTATGCAATCTGCAGAGTCACCACTAGATGTCACTGTCCCCCTGGTCCGTTCCAAACGTAAAGAGCCAGGGGGGAGAGGAGACGACTTGTTTACGTCCTCAGCCGGTTTTCTGCCTCCTTATTGTTGAGCTGTGTTTGAGCTGCAGCTTCCTGTGGCTGACTACTCACCTCTGTCTCATCTTATCAGGATGCGGTGGAGCAAAACGAACAGAGGAAGAAGCAGGAACAAGCAATGAGAGAAAAGTTACTGGCTCAAGAGGCCAAACAGCAGGATCCCAAGGTAGGGTTCAAAGTTCACCGCAGCTGAGCGGACAGGAACATATCTGATGTTGACTTTTCTATAAAAAGCTTTGTGATGAGTCTGGTCAGGCAGTGAACAGTATAAATATCCCACCGGTTCAGGTCCAGGCCCAGAAGAAGAGGCAGCAGCAGCAAGAACTGATTGCAGAGCTGCGTAAGCGTCAGGCCAAAGACCACCGGCCCGTGTACGAGGGCAAGGACGGCACCATCGAGGACATCATCACAGGTGGGCCAGAAAGCACCTTCACCAGACCCCACGTGGGCGCCGGCAGCCCCGGGCGTCACCGGCCCAGGACGACCGTGGTCATTCACTGCTCGGCTCCTCTTAAATGCACCTTGTGCTACGTGGTGCAGACGCCGGCACGTCTGGAGCAAAGCGCCACTGCTGATCCCACGACGGGCTCAGACATGTTCAAATGAGGCCGTTGTGCCTACGTGTAATACTGAGGGTTATTTTTAGTATTCAGAGATTTCACAGGAATGTTTGTCAGTAGAATTAACTTCTATTTCAAACTGAAGCTGTGATGACGACCCAGTGGGCCAACGCACCATTTCCAGCCTCAGGTTAACAGCAAACTAATGCCTTTGTTCTTGACAAGTGTTTTCAGTGCAAATAATACGAATCCTGACCCCTCCCTCAGAGACGTAACCCTGCAGCAGCTCCCCTCGTATCTGAAACCTGAGGACAGGAACTCCACAGCTTCACTTTACCAAAATACAACGGTGTTTCTCCGACCGACTGGTGGTGTCTCAGCTGTGACATGTTTTCTCTCCCTCCCCCTCCTCCCCCAGTCCTGAAGAGCGTGCCCTTCACAGCCCGCACGGCTAAACGCGGCTCACGGTTCTTCTGTGACGCCAACCTCTGTGACGACGCCAACTGCTAGCCCTCCCTCCCTTAATGCCAAGGTTGTTCAGGTGTCTCTCGTGCGCCTCCTGACCCCACTGTGCATGCAGCATGATCCCCGTCACCCCTCCCCGTCACCCCACCCGCTACAACCGCTCTGAACTAACTCGGGCCGACACGTCTCGTGTGTGTTGGACCTCAGAAGACTCCCATCAGACGTCTGGTGATGGGAGTCGGCCAAACCTCTTCGCTATCTGCAGATCTGAGCAGGCAAAGGTTGCACGGCGTGTCGTCATGTTTTCTAAAAAAAACCCCAAAAAAACATGCTGATACACTCATGGTACCGTTCAATCAGTGATCCGGTTTGAGCATCGTGCATGTGAAGTGAAGGGCTGCGCATTAGTCAGCGATATTTCTCCTCTTCATCCACAAACGATGGATGACGTTACCTGAAAGAGGTTTGGCTGATTCATCGGTGGTAGCGACGGTGCTTTATTTCTCAGACTAACTTGCTAACATGTGACTCTTGTTTTTTTTTTCTCAACCACCGCTGTTTATTTCACCCCCCCTCCAGCTGAAAAGAAGATTAATGAGAGTATTTCCTAAGAAGAGGGTAAGAAAGGTATCTCGGCTGAACATCCGGCCCCCCGGCTCCTGTGTGCTGCTACAGTGGTGTCCGCTGCTTCAGCTACAGCTTCGGACGCAGGCAAAAAAAAGAAAGAAACAAATCCCAAACATTTAATACATAACAGGTGACGATTAAGTGGGGATATTTAAAAATTCATTCTTCCGATCATGGCATTGTCACACTGTAGGAAAAAAAAATGTCCCCAAAGGCCTTTAAAACGCCACGTTTCATGTAAATACCCTTCAATCTGCTCACCGTCCTCATCCTCACCCCTCCTATGTGTTGCATGTTGTCCAGTGTTCGTTCACCTCTCACCTGTAAACCACGTCCGCCGCGTTTTGTCTTTGCTAACCGTCCTCCGCAGTGTGCCCAACAGCGAATGGGTCAACAGGCTCTTGTGAAAACGACGACGTTCACACACGGAGACGGTCACGTGTCCAAATTCGCTGCGGAGACGACAGAGCGTGGCGACCCAAAGAGCTTGTTGACCGCTGCACTGTTTCCGGATGCTTATCACTGTTTACAGCTACATTCATGTTGTAACCGCTGACGTCCCCAGGGCCTTGAATTTCAACATCTCAGATAGTGACGGTTGAAACACAAAGTTCTGGGAACGTCGTCGTTCACTGTTTGGATATTCTCGGATCTCTAATACCCCGTTAACAAGATTTCCTAACGTGGCTTCACGATCTGTTGCCGTATGTGAGTGAATTATTGACACCGACAGGAAGAAGAAAACGCAGGAACAAGTGTGATGTCACAGTTTGACCTCCTCTAACATGTATGTGTCCCCCCCCCACTCACAGATCTGCGAAACCAGCCTTACCTGCGAGCTGACGCGCTGATCCGGAACGGTTGGAAGAGACCATAAACCACTTATTCATCACTTATCCTCCCCTACCCCCCTTTGTAACCCCCCCTCCCGTGTCCTGATGGTCCATCTCAACCCTGAGGCTGCAAATCACACAGACTGACAAGGGCCCTGGTTAGAGCTGGGTAATTTATTTATTTATGAAAGTCCTTCACAGCGCTCACCCGTCTGTCAGCGCCAGCAGGAGACCCTCCAGCAGGAGACCCTCCAGCTCGGTTTGCACAGAGAAGTAGACAAGGGGACGTCTACACAGGTGACCTTGGCACGTGGACCTTTTTTTTCCCCCAAGACCACTCGTTTTTTAAAGCTTCTGCAACACTAGCAGGACGCTGGGACGTTGCCTTGACAACAGCTCTCGCAAAATGACATTTGGGGACTTTTTGCTCACATTAAGCCATGTCTTCACAGCGCATTCAAACAACCGGGCGGTTTATTTCGACAGCAGCAGTCATCTGTGTCTGGGAAGCGACACCATGAGATTCTACTGGTTGTTTTGGACGAGCTAGCCAAACCAAAAAAAGAACAAAAATGAATGTTATGTTTCAAATGTGCCTTTTGTGTAAACAGTGTTATTTCTTTCTTCCTAATTTGTACATTTTACACTTTGTGTCTGATGAAGATTGTATTTTTATTGCATTGTACTATAACGTTAGCCTTTTGATACTGAAAACAATATGCACACGTTTCCTCCGTTGAACGGCCTCAGTAGGACGACTGACGCAAAGAGGAAAACCAATCCTTTTTTTTTGTTTCCTCTCCCTCGAAGATCATCGTGAGAGTCGTCACGTATTCGTGCCTTCTTCGGGTCATCGCGTTAAACTGAATGTTCTAGCTTGACAACACTTTCTGTCACACGTCGGGTGACAATCGGTGAGGTAGATGTATGGAGATGATTTAAGGTGGACTGCTGTTTAAGGGCTCATATGATGTTAACTCACTAGATGCAGTGATGGATGAAGGATGTTTGCGTTCCTATGACCCCCCCCCCCTCCAGTCTATCTCAATGGAGACAGAGATGACAAAGGGAACTTATGAATTTATGGCCTGACAATATCGAACACTATTCTTTACGTCGACAGTTGTATTCATGCTCAATCACATCAAGAATTTGACTTTCTTCAAACTGTTGTTGATTGGAACATTACAGTTCTCCATAAATAAAAGAGGAACAATGGCACCAGATTCATGATGCAAAGCGGCGCTGGACTCTTACGGAAGCGTCCTGCTGCCACCTCTGAAAAATAAAAAAAACGATCAGTATCACAGAATTCCGAGATAATATCACAGAATTCAGAGATACGTGTCATGCGTGTATTGTTGCGGCAGACTC
>JBBMJM010000001.1:1860747-1874419 GCA_037832705.1 Centriscus cristatus | reverse complement strand
ACACACACACACACACACACACACACACACACACACACACACACACACACACACACACACACACACACACCACCGACACCCTGGGAAAGCTGATCTCTGGTTAAGCTGGATCGCTGATATTCATACAGCTTCTCGCTCACAAAATAACTTGATTTCCCCCTCCCCTCCCCCCACTTGCTGCAGGTTTACAACAGGGCTTATATTTGTGTCAGATTACTCCCTGACTCATTGTGACTCATTGGTGGTTGGTTGCAGTGCACAGAAGGTCTCCTCTGCTCGCTCTGAGGTGAAGGAGATCACTTTCACAAATGCATTATTAATGTCATGGAAATTAATTCACGCCACATTTTTACCTACTCTGAGATGATGAATATGCAGAATGGTTTGAGGGTGAGACCGATCTTACAAGATACTGTGCTCTATTAAATTATTTCATTTTGTTACAATGGGGGCAAAAATGTCCTGTGTGGCGGTTTAAACCCATAAAATGACTCTGTGGCATTTTAGGAGCTCCTCTGCGGTTCATTAATCATTTCAGATTTGGGATCGCGGCATAATTTGTGTGATTAATGCAAGCCGACAGAGACGGCCTCTGTGCCTGCACCCAAGGTCAGGATTAACGCATGAACGTATGCGCCGGAATACAAGTGACATATTACCACCCTGACCTGGGAAACAGGGCGATGATGTTTTCCCTGTGGGGGAGATGATTGAAACACGAGGGCGTCGATGCTCTTCTTTCTCCCTAATGTCTTTGTTGTGATTTTACACTGAGCGAAAGGACAAAATAATTTCAGATCCTCCGTAGATGCAGAGCCACACCAAGTGTAACAACGCTCTGGTATCAGATCACCTGCATCCTTCATCGTCCCACAGCTTTGCAACAGCGGCCTCTAGTGGCCACAGGTTTACCTTCATTGAATTGAATAAACGGTTAGTTTAAGACGGAAGGAAGTCTCTTAGTTTCCTCTGTGATAAGAGAGGAGGATACAGATAAAAAAGTAGGAAGAATGAAGATAGGAGAGAGGGAAACGAGCTAAACCTTGAATACTTTTTTCCTACAAGAACATGAACGTGTGTTTGTCCATCTGTCCTCTGACGCCTGTGACACAGTACAAAAGCCATAGCTGTGTACACACCCATCATGCCCAGCTCTCGTTTTGTCCTCTCCGCTCTTAGCAACAAGAGCAGGACCCCACCAACTTGTACATCTCCAACCTGCCGCTGTCCATGGACGAGCAGGAGCTGGAGAACATGCTGAAGCCCTTCAGCCAGGCCATTTCCACTCGTATCCTCCGTGACGCCAACGGAACCAGCCGGGGCGTGGGCTTCGCCAGGTAAATATTCACACGCGATGGCGCTGACCGGACATTCAGATATTCAGTCATCAGTTTCCTGTTCCAGGAACGATGACTGAGGCCTTTGTTAGCTTGTGACCTTCGATGGTCCTGACTTCTGCTTCCTCTTACTCAGTCACACACAATAAAGGATTGTTATCTTAAGGTGCATTTCTGACCATCAGCACCACTGAGCTGTGATATTCGATGTGATTTTTTTTCCTGCCAGGATGGAGTCCACAGAGAAATGCGAGGCCATCATCCAGCATTTCAACGGAAAATATATCAAGACTCCACCTGGCGTCTCAGGTGAGCTTTTGGATGTTCCTGTCTTCATATTTAAGATAAAGCAGGTGTTCAAGTTTTGATGGGTCACGTGACGAGACCTTCTCCCGCCTGCTCCAGTGCCACCAGAGCCTTTACTGTGTAAATTTGCTGACGGAGGCCAGAAGAAGCGTCAGAGTCAAGGGAAGTATCTGCAGAACGGCCGGACCTGGACAAGAGACGGGGAAACGGTGAGTTCCAACTCCTCGCCTGCAGTGAGCTCGTCTTTAACTAAAGCAATGTGATGCAGTTCCTCTTCTTTGGCCTCCAGGGAGGAATGACTCTCACATATGACCCCACCACAGCCTTACAGAACGGGTCAGTGATACCCGTCTGAGAAAACACACAGATCCACAGGACCCCTGTCGCTGTGACTCACAACTGTGTGTTTCTGCAGGTTCTACTCGTCTCCATACAGCATCGCCCCGAACCGGATGATCGGGCCGACCTCCCTGTCTCCATACATGCATTCACCTGTGTCCGCGTACCAGGTATGTGACACTGAGAGACAGAGTCGACACAGTGAGCTCCCTGGTCAACTTCTGTCTTTGTGGTGCCCAGCAGGTACACAACCCATCCTGGATTCACCACCAGTCGTACATTATGCCGCCAACAGTGAGTAGCTTTACCCGTTTTCAATGTAAACACGCGTGAACACGTGCAGTCAGCGCAGCCAACGGACACAACACGAATATTTAGATTTGATTTGAATGACTCTTGTTTGTATTCAAGGGGTCATGACCTTTATTTGTCATTGAACATAGATTCAACTTGAATAAAATATTGTTTGGTGTCGCCTGTATTAGGTGGAAGTGTGGTACAGAGTCGTCAGGAAAGGTGTTGTTGTTATATACAAGAGCGTAGTGTTGTAGTGAGGACGGGATTCAAAAGGGAAAGATGAGTGATGTGAACAGCTGAGTATGATTCAAATATGGACAACTGTCCATATTTGAATCATCTCATCAGCAATCACATCACAGTGTTTCTGTTAAAATGCTCCAAACAGGAAGTGTTATTTATAACAGCCCGGAGCAGTTCATCTGTGATGCTTCAGAGCAGCTGATGGCCCCGTAGTCCCCGTAGTCCCCGTAGCCCCCGTAGCCCCCGTAGTCCCCGTAGTCCCCGTAGTCCCCGTAGTCCCCGTAGTCCCCGTAGTCCCCGTAGCCCCCGTAGCCCCCGTAGCCCCATAGTCCCCGTAGCCCCTGTAGTCGTACACACGTCCCGTGGTCCTTGAAGCTGATATCTACGGGTGTTTTGTTTGTCTCCGCAGGGAACGGTCCTGACACCAGGAATGGACCACACCATGTCCATCCAGCCCACCTCGATGATGGGACCCCTGACTCAGCAGCTCAGCCACCTCTCCATAAGCAGCAGTGGCACAGTCAGTAACGTGCACAGCATGAAGCACTCTGCATCGAACGTGAACTGATGTTTCACACAGAGTTGTGAAACATCTGAGAATTGTGATTATAAATCAAGTCCTTTCACTGCGTGTTTCTTTCATCAGTGTTACATTTGTTCATCTGCTTTCTCTTTCAGTACATGCCTGCAAACACATCTATGCAGGGGACCTACATCCCCCAGTACACCCAAGTGCCTGCTACAAACATCTCAGTTGAGGTAATGAACTTTCTGCTCTAAAATATAACATGACACAACTGAGCATCAATTTTATTATTTTATCGCCCACCCCAACCATCCCCCCACCCCCCTCAGGAAAGTGCCGTCCAACAACCTGTCGCTATCGACACGCCCACGGAACACACAACCTACTCCTACCAGCATAGCAAGTGAACTGGCGGCAAAGGTGTGTTTTGTTTTTTAATCTCTAACGTAATAATGTGAAAACGTTCTGCTGAGACTGCCGATGATGTGACTGCTCTAGTTTCTGAAGTCGGTCTGATTTTTTTTTTTTATACCAGATCCTCCGTTTGAGTGACTCTCCAAGGTCAAAGTGGCGACATCGAGCATGTTGACTCTGCACCGGACACTCGGAGGAATGTGAACTGTTACACAGAATGGACACAAACATTTTTTTCTACAAACTCTTAACACTCCAAACAGTCGAGGCTGGTGGATGGCAGAGGATGGAAGGCAGCAGAGGATGGAAGGCAGCGGAAGATGGAAGGCAGCAGAGGATGGAAGGCAGCAGAGGATGGAAGGCAGCGGAAGATGGAAGGCAGCGGAAGATGGAAGGCAGCAGAGGATGGAGGGCAGCAGAGGATGGAGGGCAGCAGAGGATGGAAGGCAGCAGAAGATAGAAGGCAGCAAAGGATGGAAGGCAGCGGAAGAGCGGGAGCATCAGTTTTTGCAACAGTCAGGAAAAAAAGCTCACATACGCACACACACACACACACACACACACACACACACACACACACACACACTCTAACACAAATTTTTAAACATATTCTTTTCTAGTACTTCTCCGGGAACCAGAAAGAAACCACAGAAAGAACTTCAACACCGTGTTTGGTCTTTGACTTCTTTTATGATTTTTTTTTTATGATTTCAGGTGTTGACTTTGCCTTTTTGTACATAATTCTTCTTTTTGTGTGTGTTTCTCGCTTCCCACACCCGTCTACAACCGATTGAAAACCCCGAAGTGGAAATAGTTGTTCAATATGATCCCGACATGGATACGCTTCTCTTAAAAAGAGCAGCAGACATCAGGAAGGTTTTGCTTCTTTTTGGCACTTGACACTCTGATCAGTTATGTTCCCAACAATCTCGACAACAGCCTCGGACAATCAGTAGATCACAACGGAGACGGACATTAATGGTAAGATAAGAGATTCCACAGAGCAGTGTACACTTTGGTGGACTTCGAGCTGCTCCACCTGATGAACTCCAAAGTTGTCGACAGGGAACACCTCTCTCACAGAGCTTCACTTGATTTCCTTTGGTTGGCGCACTGAGGCTTCCATTGGCTAAATGATATCGGGCCGGCATGTTTGAAATTAGGGATGGACGGACTGATGGGCGAATTATCTGTGCAGAAAGGATCAGTACGTCAGTTTGGGTTTAAGGTCATTCCACGACTTTATATGTATGAATTTTGCGTTCATTTAAAATGTGTGAATGAGTTGTTATTCTATACTGTTTCGCCAGCAGGAGAAACAAACAACAGAAAGAAAAACAAATACATGAAGGTAACGGAGCAGAATTTCACAATCAGTGCATCCCTGATTCCTGCGGAGACAAAATCCTCACAACTCCTTGTATTGTCTGGAGCAAGAGTGAGACGTTAATATCTGAGTGTGGACTTCCTGTTGCACAGACGTGGAGACCCCTGCTAAGCGCCGCTCTGTCCGGTTTACGTGTGCAGAATGAAGGTGGATTGATACGGTCGGTATGAAGACACTTACTTCTGCTACTCTACTTCTGCTGCTTTCTGTTAACACCCCCCACCCCTTTTTTTACATCACTTATTTAATTTGTTTTTCATTTTTAATGCTTTTACGATTGATCCTATTTTTGAAAAGAAAAAAAAATCTTTGATTTTATTTTTGATAGCGTGTTGTGTTTGGGATAGTGAGAAATAGATGTTTGACTTTCTGTTCGTTCTGGCTTCAGTGTCGATATCAAAGGCTTTTTTTTACCTTTCTGAGATATTTGAGTTCTGCCTGTGTCGGCACTTCTGATCACGAATGAATCGGGCTGACCATGTTCACACACATCGTCGACAACGTTGTGCCCCGGGAGGTTGAGTTAGTTGTAAGAGAAATATAATGTACATAACCTCGACTTACCTCATCCTGCCAGAGCAATGTAGAGTCAGATTGTGTACAAGGTTTACAGGCAACAAGCAACTCTAGGTCTGGTGGCCGTTCACAGCTGGTACTGTGTCCATATCCTTTAACTCTTCCGTCCACTGTTCGGAAAACGCAACAAGGTCTGACGATCTATGCAATTAATTTATTATCCTTATAAATGCAATAGAATAGATATCCAAGAGACGTCATTACACACAAGAGCTTTAAGTTTTCTGAGTTCAGCTTTGGTTCACTGAAGAGTTGCTGCATTAAAAGGGATCTTTCAAACATGGTTATTGTGACTTTAGGAAACCTACAATCATTCTACAGCTGGTTCTCAACGCCCACTCGTTCCTCTCCTGTACGGACTCCTCAGTCAGACATGAATTTACCATTCCATCCAGTTGCAGCTTTAGGTTTGTGAAACTTGTTCATGTGTCTGGTTCTATTTGTAAATGTCCTTTCTTGCTTAGCTCACGAAATGCCTTAGATTTGACTGGAAAGAGCAGTGCTTCTCAAGACGTGGTGGGTTAACCTGACTGGAATCCATTTGTCCTCTCACACACACACACGTGCTGAAAGTGGTTTTCGTCTGAGCATAGATCTATGAAGCCCTAAGTGATATTTACCACGTTGTGCTCCATCATCATTCCATTGTTTGTCCCTAGTGTTGAAGAGAGAGAGACGGCTCACTGAGCCTGATGAACTGTTGCTGCTAATTTTGGATTGTTTAATATTTAAAAAGAATATGTCAGCTGAAGATCATCACAGGTCACTTTGTAACTCGTCATCGGTCAACGTCCACGCAGCCTTGTTTTACGCATCCAGCTGTTCATGTCTGTGCCATGATACAGGTCCTCCGTCAGCGTCAGAAAAGAAACATACAGCTTTTCAACTTGTTTGATGAACTTGTCAGTTTTCAAAAAAAATAATAAATTTGACCTCCAACAAGGAGATCATGTTTTCACTTGTGTCAGCTGAGTTTGTGTGTGGAGACGTGACAATTTGAGAAGTAAACTTATGTCTGGATTTCTGTGAGGGTCATTAAAATGATGACCTTTGGCAGTGTTCTCTTGATCTTCCCTTGAGTTTTCATTACACACAAAACACGTCCAGGTTCTTGTACATTCATCGACTGACCGTATGTGTAGCGGTACCACACCCAACTAACACAGAGCAGTGACAATACATGAGAATTTATTTCTAAAACGGACTTAGAACTAGATAAAAATAGATAGGAAATACATAAAAAAAGTATATTACATTGTTCAAGAAGTATATGTTTTATATATGTACAAAATTCAAAATATTCTGAATGCGCCCAAAAATTGCTGTTGACCCAAAAGAGACTTTGAAATACAGAAAATAGACTTAATTTACAATCTTCTATCAAGTCTCAATAAACAGGAATTGGCAAAGCCAGCTCACCCTGCTGCATTCATGGTTTTAAGGAGATTTTGTTACATTGTAGGTCAGCAGCAAGGAAAGACGACCATGACAACTTACAACTCACACTGTGAGGCGATGCAGCTTCTCTGAACTTAGACATTTCGCTTTTCTGGCGTCTTTTTACGGTCACAGGAGATTCCAAACCGTGACAAAGGTCCCATCAATGCAGCTCAGAGTGTGGTTTGTAAGTACAGGTACGGTTACAAAAACAGTTTTGGCTGAGTAATACATAATCTGCTGTGTCTGAGGTGCAATATGGATGCTCCGTGGGTGGAACAAAAGAGGAAGGTAGAGACTCGGAGGCAGTGCTTTGTGCTCCAGTTTAAGACAAGTTCAGCTGAGTTACTGGTCTGATGAGCTGGTGTGCAATCTTTGCCCAACGAAAACGTCTGTGACTGTTCTGCTGTTGAACAACGCAACAGGACCCAGTTCTCGTCTCATTGTCACAGCAGTTTACGGTTGACGATCTCCCAAACCATCCTTCTTCTGAAGTAGGGCATGTGTTTCTGTGGGGAGCAGAAGTCATCTTAGTGTTTCCACGGTCGGCGACAGGATTTAACCGGATAAATTGTCTTTCGAGGCCTTGAATTGGAGTGAATTACCTGTGTGAATGTGATTGGCTTATCTTTGGTAATGTAATCTGCATATTTGCATGTAAACATCCCGCAGTCGCTGCAGTTCATCTGCTGTGGGATTTCCTGAGGGGCAAAGGGGTCATACAGAGGTTGAACTGTTGACAGGTGCAACGGCGACAGTTGCTCACTGATCAAATGACCTTTGTCTGAATATATTATCAACATCATTTAAGCAATAATTTAGCTAATCTATGCAGTTGAATCATACTCTTTACTGACCTCTGGTGGTTAAAGTGATCACCTCGGGATCTACAGGATCCCACATCAGGTACAGTTGGCTGCAGTTACATTCATGTGTCCAACCAGAGAATGATGTAATATGCTGCTTATTAACTTCTAACATAACTAACATTCCAGTCCAAAGTGAATTTTATCCAATAAATAATATCTATTCTATCAGTTTTATCAGGCCATTGGCATTTTGCAATTTACCACATCGGCTTCATCTGACTTCCTGTTTCACACAATCTGCTCTGACTCACACGACTTGACTGCATAAAAAAAAATTATGCATTTCGATACACACCAAGGGGACCACAACTAATGTCAAACCTTCTGCTCATGAGACAAACAACACAGCATGACAAGGGACAATACACACAGCAGAGACTCGAGTCAGTCCTCAGGGATGTGGAACCTACATTGGGCTTTTTGCTATGTAGGGTCCAGCCTGAGGTATCCAGTTCTTTGCCCTTTTTGTCCTTACTCTCCTGCTGCAGGTATTTGCTGGGAACACAAAAGATCATTAATGTGCAGAAATCAACAGGAATAAACTGAGCGATCAGAACACATGATCCTCATAGTGCTACTGTAGAAGTCATACTGAGACTTACAACAATGTTTTGCATGCATCATCGTTGTTCCCTCCCATAGAATCAAAGTACATGATGGCCTTTTTCCGGAAATCCACCACCTGAGAAAATAGGTTTCAGTTAAAGACTCTAGTACGGGTCCTAAAATGGTCATTACTCAGGCAACAGTAAAGGTCCTTGAGACTTACAGAAAGGCACCAGTGCACCTTCAAGTGGATAGGAACTAGGATGATGTCTTTAGAAAAGATGTCTACATTTTTGGTCCAGCGGCGAACAGCAGCGTAGCCATTGCTGTTCAGCTTCGGATAAAAAAATGTGTTGAAGGCGTGGACTGATGGCAGGCGGGAGTCCTTGCTGCGCTCGACCAACAGATTCATGTAAAAGTTGATCACCTGACAATTGAAGAGAGACAAATTACATCAAACTCCACCAGCACTCCTGTATTTCTACTTTCTAATTGCCACAATGGACTGATGGGCTGACATGTTACGTTAGTACGACCAAACCAAGAATAACCTTCATGTCCACACTGCAGAGACAAGTGCACTCATTTCCGTTTGCCACGGCATATACGTCTCCTGAATGTGGCTGGTCGTCATGGCAGCGCCTTGCCAAAATACCTTCAAAGTCACAAGCGCTCAGAGATTCCTTGGTGTACCTTGTTGAACCATGTTTATGCAAAGCTTTTTATTTTTAAATCAGCTTAATGGCAACACAATACAACTTAAAGCACCAGGCACCAGCTACGATGTCACCCAAGATGGAGAAGCAGAAGAGGCCGGCACTTTTCCACTACACAGTTCCAGCCGGGCTCAAACTACAGACTCTAACACAGATTCCTTGACCAAAAAACATAGCCCAACCATTTGCTGCCTTACAAGAACCATAATATTACACACACACACACAGCAGTCATCACCTCATCATTGAGCCAGTTGAGGTTGCTGAGGGTCTGCAGATCCTTGCGCGTGAGGCTGAGACTAAAACCTTCAGCTAGTACTTCATCAGGACTTCCTCCTCTCAGCCACCGGTTCACCTGAGCCTCCATTTTCTTAACAGAGACATGATACATGTGAAAAAGCAAGAATCGTACAGCACAACAATGTGCTTCATACGTTCACTTTCAAGTAGTGGTGGCCATCTGACACTGTGGCACCGATTCAAGTTCCTAAGTCAGACGAGCATTTCCTTTGAAGCAATGCTTCAAAGCTTGCGTCTTCAAAAAATCTCTGATGATGTATGAAGCAGTATCTGCTGACATCATCTCCATAACATCTACTACACGACCTGAGTTTGACCTTACATGCACCCACACAGGTTCATCATACCTCTGTGAGCGCAGGAAATTCGGGTTTGTCTTCCAAACGCTTTGGCTCTTGGACAAAGAGAGTCAAGGGAACCTCCTTCTCTAAAGGAACCCGAACATGTACCTCCACATCTGTGCCGCGTCGCCCCTCGTCTGATAGACGCTGAGAAAGTGGAATGACATCATTAAACAGGTGGGTTGATTAAGAAGAGGAGCACAGCAGCTCTAGGTATAAGTGATGTAAGCTCACCTGGCGCAGCAGCTTGGCAGCCAAGGCCTCCTGCTCCTCGATCTGTCTTCGTCTTTCTCGTGCTCGAGAGTCATACATACTAGTCCTACAGTTACATGATAGCGTGTTGTTTTTCAACGAGAAGTTATAAAATTCAATTCATAATGATTATAATGTCGAAAACAACTTGCAGTGTACTTACAATTCTTTGATCCATAGCTCAGCTTGAAAACACGGCACACTGTGAATGTAGAAGGGGTTTATTGTACGTCCACCACTGATGAGTTTAGGTACATTCATATGTTATATCATTCAAAATAATAAAGATTGATACACAAAGGTTTAGGCAACACACGTACTGTAGATCACATAAGTAGCACAATGTAAAACAAAGAAACAATAAAGAAAATAAATTACCTTGAACTGTCTCGCTTTTTACCCTTTTGTTCACTCACAATTATTACTGAGTCGCTATCGTGAGCTGCTGGAAAGAAACAGAAAAGATCATCACACACAAAGAAAAAAATGTAGAAACAAAGTAATTCACTGATGTTTCATGTTTCCACACAGCCGTACCTGATGAATGTGTGTCCTGAGAGGAGGTATCTTGCAGAGCAGAAGGCGAGGGAGCTGACAAGAGAGTAGCTGTTCTACTGAGGTCTGTGTCCAGAGACCATGTCTGGTTCCCTGGCTTGTTGGAGGCCCCCACTGGGCTAGGAAGGGTGCTGGAGCTCTGGCTTGACAAGCCCCTGAGGCTGGGAGGGCTGCTGGGTCCCTCTGACGTTTCCCCTGCCGCTGACCCAGTGGGAGAGGAGTACTGTAGCAATCTGCGGCTGGTGGTCAGGAAGCTGGTGCTGATGAGAAAGTGACAGAAGAAAATCAGCCATCATCAGCCCAGTTCAGAGGGATTCTTTTTTTTTTATTTAAAGAATCGGGTCCCAGAATGAATCTGAAGACATGACACAGTTTTGCCTGTGCACAACCTATACACATCTTCCTGTCACTGATGACATCATAGCGACACCTCTCTGCATGTGATAACTCGCTGAAAACAACAATGGTTGCTTAAGATGTTGCTTTGCTGCAGAAGATACTGAATGTGATAGAAAATACGAGTATGAATAGAAGTAAAAGCCATGTGTCTTTTCATTCAATAGTTTTAAAAACTATTCTGCATCCATCTCCATGGCGATGCAGCCTTATAGGTGGATACATAATTTTAGTCAGGTAAGTGCATTGCATTCTGCATTCCACTGATACGTACAAATCTCTGTGTGACCTCACAATGGCATGTGAGCTGCCATTGTGAAGAAAAGATGACTGACCACCAGAGACCAGTGTCAGAAGCTGCCTGTAGATCTCCTTCTCTTCTTCACGGACAGACTGGGTTGAAGAAATGGAACGGGATTAAGCAATGCAAACAGATAAAGGGAGTATCACAGAATACTTTACGGCGGCGAGCCTACCTCTTGTGCTGTACAGTGGGGCTTTGTCCCATGTATGTGGCTGGATGAGGTGCTGTGCGGGGGGCTATGTAGCGCTTTAATAGGAAAGGTCTTCTCATACATGCTGGTACAGGAGCTGCTTGTTGTACCAATCCCACTGACAAAACTGCCGGAACAAAAAAACAGTCTTACATTCACAAAGCATGAACCAATAACTGTAAAGCTCAAGAAGAATAAATGCACAGAATACCTCTGTGTTCCATGTGGTCGAATGTTAAAGGGCCTTCCCAGACGTGGATAGGTGTGCAATTTAGGGGTGATGGAAGATGGCAAGCTGACTGGATGCCCATTTACTTTTGGCACTTCATGATGTGATGAACTCATGTACACTTGTCGCCTACAGACTTTTGGTCCCATAGGAGACTTCTCGTTACGCACCCAGTCTTCAGTTTGAAAAAGACCAGTACAATAATGAATTATTCAGAATTATTCCTTTCCCGGGAAATGTTTAATCTGACTATGTTACCTGATTTTGATGCTTTCCACTCCAAAGTTGTTGACGGAGCAGCGAAACTTTCTTCCAGAGAGTTTCTTTTCACACACTTTGACAAAGTACACAAGTTACACCTCCAAATAAGCAACCTCAGGATTGTCACACTTAAGCCATAAACGATGTACTTACGGGTGTCCCTGCCCAGACTGCTGCTGATGTTGAGGGCTGTGGCTCTGATGGAGATGGAGGTCCGGGGGAGGCAGGCAGTATATTTCTCAAGGTGGGGCTCACATTGTTTCTCATCCATGTAGCCACACTGGAGCTATGACTTTTTACCCCCTCTGCTGCAATCTTCACTGAATCAATTATGTCCCCTGGTGAAGTGATACGCACAAAAAAGGGTTGTCTATACTGCACCAGAAGCATACACTATGGTGATAAACAGTAGTTGACAACGTAATTACCCATTCGCGATTTCTTTATCACAAATCCGTCTTGGTCTGTGTTTTGTCCGTCTTCCAAACTTCAGAAAGATAAGATTGATGCAGCACTGTTAGCATGTCAGCAAATGAGAAAAACGTACTGATAGCAATACTTATTGCAAAGAGGTGATAATTTGGTCTTTCTTTAAAAATTGTAATAAAATAAACTAGCTAACAGTTACGCGGTGAACTGTGTTGCCATAGCTCGTACCACTCAATTGGTCTTTTCCTCCTCCTCCGACCATCTCCAGGTGGCCGGTGTGCGTCCGAGTCCTCCGCAGCTGGTACACCATTGCGAAGATTGCCAAAGTTCGTCTCTACCCATTCGTATATTTTATTCAACATGACTTAAAGTTTCTATTTTTAATACCGTCGCTGTTTTACAAATAAACTGTTCCGACGGTGTCCAGTCTACCTGTCAATATTTGCCACCTCAAATTAAGCTATTGCAAGTCTTACAAGTCGCATTAGCACCCGAGATAGGTTAGCCGAAGCTATTTTAAACAGTTTAACCGTGAGTGCGATAACTGAGAATTAGCTCAATGCCTAGCTAGCGCACAATGCTAACTATCTTGCTAGCTAACGTTGTTAGCAACACGGCTAATTATGGAAGTATGTTTAAATTCCAACAGGGATGCGATAAGTCGCAACCAACGCGTTCGGAAAAATGGTTATCATATTGTGTCTCGCTCTAACTCATTTACATATCCTTAACGTGAGTTTAAAAGGCAAAAAAACTCGTTGAATAGGTCCATCTCCCGCTTCTTCCTCATTCAAAACCACAACATGGCTGAACAAAACGCTTGTAAGATTGCACGATTTGATTGGCTCGCTGGGTGCAGCGCGAACGAGTGTCGTGAAAAACTACTGGTTGATGTAGACCGGAGGCCAGCAATGTTGTGACGTCACAGTCGCTGGAATTGAGTTTTTCGCACGTCTTCTCCGCCACCTGGGACCATTACACGCACACGGATTATTTTTAAAGAGGCAAACTAATAATTTGATAAACACCATATGCTATGTTGACATCAGATACCATGCAGAGAAAACCAGCTCATACATTTGTATATATTCATCCTTTAATAATTTAAAATGGTAACACCAGTACAACAATGAAATGCAGGGTGATTGTTAAATAATACACTGCATAAACATCATTGAATAAAGGTATTCAAAGGCCACT
Organism: Centriscus cristatus; assembly: GCA_037832705.1. Lineage (NCBI taxonomy): Eukaryota > Metazoa > Chordata > Actinopteri > Syngnathiformes > Centriscidae > Centriscus > Centriscus cristatus. Next base: position 1,860,969 of record JBBMJM010000001.1, on the reverse strand, counting down.
TCTAATGACATGATAGATTAATTACGAGCTTCAAACTCACCATTTTTTACTTAATATAGAGCATTCTGTCATACAAAAATAAACTTTTAATGTCATGGAATAGCATTTCTCCAAAACTCCACAAATGCGGGTATTCATTAAATATTAAAATAAACCCATGCATGTATGGCACTTTTTATATTTAAAACAATCATTCATGATTGTGTCATTCTTCAAACCAAC
>JBBMJM010000001.1:1837352-1855096 GCA_037832705.1 Centriscus cristatus | reverse complement strand
AATAAATAGATGAACAGGAAAAAAAAAACATTTTTTAAAAAAAACATTAAAGTTAGTGAATCATTGCACAATACTTTCACAACATCAGTTCTGATTAAAAACAGTGAAAGCCCACAACGTCAACAACAACAACCCAGGGATTGACTGTTCATTGGTATAGTTACGCCATGCATAATGATTTTGGGGTCGAATCTCTTAAACAGCACTGACATCTACAGTTTATGATACATACAGTATTCAGGCATATTGAAAAAAACATACAGGACATTCTTACCCACATTACCAAGGTATGTATCAGTGAATCCTTCTGTCTATCGCATGATAGCATGAACAGCATGCAAGATGTGTCTTTTACAGATCAGTTTAACGCAAAGAAAAAAACAGTTTGAACTGAAATTGTCACCACCGTACTTCTCACTGCATCTCTCGTCTGTATGCCAGAAAACTAGAGTGCCGGTTTACTCTCGTTTGGACCCAAAGATTTGGAGGAAGAAGGAGAAGATGTAGACAATGTCCAGGTAGATGCTGAGAGTGGCAAAGATGTACTCTTCTGGGCTCATGGTGTACCGCTTGTTCCCCATGAGGAGCTGGGTGTCAAATGCCAAGAACTGCAAAGAAAACAGAGAAATGGTACATATGTAGTCCGGCCTGTGTGAGCAGCTGAGCAGTGTCTGTACTCTTACCATAGTGAACAGTATGGCCCCCAGAACAGCATAGATGGAATCCAGCCAAGGCACCTAAATAATATTTGAGGCAGGTTCAGAGTGTTTATGATGCAGACTCAGCGATGACCCAACTAATACACGTAACCTTCACTTTGAGTCAAGTTTGCATTAGACTCGTTACACATATTTATATATCTTCTTTGACTAGAAATGTGATGATCGTACTTACATACTGAAAGGGAAGAACGACAGCAAGCACCAATCCAGAGATAAACATGACCATGCAGAAGATAAACAGCACACCTTGGTACGATGTCACATCGATCTGGATGGGAAGAGACAACAGCATAAAAACTGTCCAAATCTCACCTTTTCAATTATTTTTTGAATAAGTAGGAATTAAAAATTACCTTAGTTTGGAAGCTGATGACTGTGACAAGGAGACAGACTGCAGCTGTGATGCCCAGACACATCACCACTGACTTGGTGTTATAGAAGCTTTTAAAACACACAAATAAAATAGAAATATTACAAGGTATTACAAAGTATTACAAAATAATGATGTAACAATATTGTTGTCTGTAAAGCTGACTAAAGGGAGATTCTGACTAAAACACGTAAAAAATGAGGAAACATGAAAATGTACCTGGACAACATTCCCGTCATGTAGGAGAGGGAGAGGGTCTGTAATGTTATATATGACACACAAATATTAACCTCTTAATAATATTTAGTGGCCAAAGTTGTTCTGAGATAAAACTCTATCATGAGTTTTTAAGGTACGGTTGCAAATTTAGTCACAATATGGACAATGATTGGTTTAATAAGGTATCATTTGCCTTGTCCTTACAAAGATGGCAAGGAGAATCAGATTCCATGGAAACTGTCGCCTGTAAGAAAATGCAATTTTCAGTGTTTTAAGTGATTGATGATCTGTATCTTCTATGTGAGAAGAACATACCTCGGGGTAGAGCAGCAAGACAAGACCAAATATGTAACGAAGAATACAGCGCTGTTGCACAACAGAAATTAGACAGGTGTGAAATGAACTGATGGGGCGCAAACTTCATAATGATGTGCACATTTTACTCACTAGGAGGCCCAGTACCACCCTGGGTTGGATTGAATGTAGTCCTTCACTGGGTCACTGAAAATAAATTACAATTTTTGATTAACTGATTTCGTTTAATTCGTCAGTTGAATTGTTGATGGGGGGGCAGCTGTAACACTCACCAGAAAGTGAAAAGAGCCACAATAGCCAGTGTCACCAAAAGCTGGACCATCAGGATGGCGTAAACCTAAAAGACAGAGTGAAATGTGGGAAATACTGTATAATGACCAATATATGAACAATGTACGAGCTGATGTCAACTGTCACTGGCACACGGATTCATAACATGCTGAGAGTGTAATTGTAAAATCAAACAAGCTTTGACACCTTGCGGATGAAGACCCTTCTGATGTTGAGGTCATCCCAAGTGAACTCTGTGAACATCTCGGTGTCACTGTAGCAGGGAGCACTGGGACCTGCAGTACACACATGTCTGATAAAAGTTCTGGGTGAATACTGCATACTACATCATAGATGGACTGAGTGGAGTCATACCAGCAGTGGCTTCCTCGTAGCTGGGAGGAGAGGGCAACTGTGAGCTCTGTCCACTGGAAGACCCATTGGTGGTCTTGTTTGCAAGTAACAGCTGAGAAGACAAATCATCGGGTTAATTCGAACCAAATGTAACAATCAATACCAGAGGAAGAACAATCCTTATGTGTACAGTTGACCTGTTATTTTGGCACTGAGGAGTCAATCGGGCTGGGATTTCCAGTGTTTTCATTATACCACTTCAAATGCCTGACACATCACTAAATCCCATTTCAATGACCGTTCATGGTCACCTACCAAGAACAATTCTCATATAAAAATACTATTTGCAACTTGGTCAGACAAGTGATGATTTCACATGCATTCTGAGTAGTGTTATAGTATTTTTATTTAATATTCATGCCAGAGTCAGAAATTTATTTTTTTCTAATATTATTAGTTGGGGTTATGTTGCAATGTCAACATCAGTGTAAACTGCAGCCTGAACAATAACCATGGTTGATTTTTAGTGTCAAAGTGTTTTAATGGACATGTTTGTAATAAATCCATGATTTGCTGTAGAATAAAATGAGTGCTAATTTAATATCCCAAACATTGGTTCATGCTGGGCTACACAGAATAAACAATCCAGTGTGCTATGCTTAACTGTTAGTGATGTTTGTCAGCCTGACTTCGATCAACAGGAACAGAAATGTGTTGTCATGGTGATGCAGTAACAACAAACAGTGATGCATTTTTATTAAAAAGACTCAGAAAGGACAAGACACACAGCAGTCATCAGATAAAGCTCATACATAACACGTCTAATGGGAAGAAATCACCAGTCCCAGGACACAGACACCTGACAGTAACACTAGAAATCCTTTTTTAGTAAACTGACTCGATATTAAGATGCCTCCAGACATCACTGGGGGATTATCAGCGAGACATGCTGTTATGTAACACCGTAGTCTAGAAGGCTCCAATAGAAGAGCAGCTATATTTGCAGAAACCCTTTCGCCCGTCTCTCACCTTGCCCTGTGTCATGATGCCTGCTGCCCTGCTCGATATACAAACCAGCGGACGAGTCCCTGGTGTCTTCGGCCGCGTGGACTGATGTGAGAAACGACCTGGGGATGGTAGCGTCCTTCCTTCTAGGCTGCCCGGACTGACGATGTGGTGATGTAATCCCAAAACAACGCAGCACAGTGCAGATGCCCCTCCCTCACCCACAGAGGGATGTTCCAGTAACATCCAGGTAGAGCTGCAGCACAGTGAAAATCTGGGACTGAACCACCCCACCAGGAAGAATGGGGATGCTGGATGCCTTCATGGTGTTACCAGAGGAGAGAAATCTGGAAATACTGTCTGCAGCGGTGATAGATGCATGAGTTGTAGAACATGAGCAGGAACTAGTTTATTCTCTACAGTTACTTTAATTTACCTGAGAAGTTTATTTTTTCCCCAGAGATGTGACTTTCAAATGAATTTCTGCCATTTACAGTGTAAATACTACATACACACATCACAGGTAAAATGACCATTTTATAATATGTACCTTTATTTAAGAATGCAAAAGAGAGATAATTCTATCATACAGAGAAAATATCATGAAAATGGTGCAGAAGCCTCAATGCAGTTGAAAAGACGTTCATACATTTCTCTTTGCAGCAGAAATGAACAGCAGACCTTTTTCACGTCTATGCTCATTGTGACTTACTTCTTTGGATATGAATTCGGCTTGCTGCTTTAAATCATGTCTGAAATCAAGTCACTGATCCCAGAGGCCATATAGAACATCCTTATTTCCCATATCCCCGCACTGAAGCAACGATATAATTTGTGGCATAGGGTACAGGACAGTGCACAGTGCTGAAGTAGTTTCCACCATTTACTAGAGGGACGATGCCCCCAAAGCTTTGTTCCATGAACTGAAAGTTTCTGTAGAATATCTCCAACACCAACAAAGATGTATGAAAGTAAAAACTTAAAAGTTTAAATAAAAATTCGAACAACCTCTTCGGTTTTATCTTTATGATTTTGGCAAACCGCGCGTTCCCTCCCCTGTAAGAAACACATCTTCTTCATTCAGTTGCAGCGAAATGAAGCAGTGGAAGAATTTGTGGTCACTCTGGTCAGAACGCCTCCCCCTCCCCTCTGCCTCCCTCCAGTCTCAGGTCCGTGTCGTTCCTGCCGAGGGTGAACAAACTGACGACGGCCATTAAGGCTGCCAGCATCATGACTGCGCAGCCTCCGAACATGTGTCTGGTACCGCTGCCACCCTCCCCTCCACCTGTCCCTGAAACTTCCCCGTGCAGCGCCAACAGCCCGAAGCAGGCCAGCAGGTTCAAAGGCAGCCGAAACCAGGCCAGCACACCAGCGCGCTTCTCCTCTGGGATCACCCTGCCCTGGAGAAAGCTGACTGCTGGGAAGTAGAGGCCACAGGCCAGCTCTAACAACAGGAAGGCCAGGAAGGACTCGTGGGGTCTGGGCTGGTTTGGGGCCGTAGAAAAAGTCAGCATGAAGAAAGAGAAGAACGCCATTAGGACAGCGACGCACAGGACATGGCCAGGTTGTAGACGGTACCGTGTGGAGGTGGCTAGCCGGTACAGCAGGGAGCCCGCCATACTGGCAGCCATAAGACAGGAGAACACTATTCCCAAAGGGGGCCCATGAGGGTCCAGCACCGGCGTCCACAGGAAAACAAAAATGTACAGGACACTTTCAAACAGCGCCTGCACACCACCCAACAGCATAACTCTCCTGTCTGACAACAGGCAGCGCAGCCCGTCATTGCAGCCACGAGAGAAGCGTGCCTTTGCAGACATGCGGGTCATGCCTCCGTTTGGGGCGCCGAGCAGCAGCGTCTGTTTGTCCCCCTCCGGACCTCCTTCAGCCTCTTCCTTACCCCAGTCCGATAGCACGAACCAGGCGCAGCAGACCAAGCAAGGGACGGCCAACAGAAAGGGCGCCACTGGCCCCAGGTGGAGCCATTCGGCTAGCAAGTTCGCCACCAGCCCAGCCCCCACAGCCAGCCCGTGGTTCCAGGTGGCAGCTTTGGTGAAGGTTCTGGGGATCCACTCCTTGGGAAAATCATGGACCTCGACATGACGATGCACATACCAGGCCTCAAAGGTGGTGGCGAGCAGGGAAGTGGACAGGCCTCCCAGGACACGGCCCACTATCAACACAAAGTAGTCTCTGGATAGTTTGGTGAGGCAGCAAGCAGAGTAGGACAGACAGAAGAGGAGACATGTCTGCCTGCGTCCCAGAGCTTGAGGGAGCCAGCCGGAAAAGGGAGCAAACAGCACACAGGAGGCCAAGCCACACACATACAATATGGCTATCTGGGATTCCAGGAAGCTGTAGTGGCGGTACAGTTTGTAGAGGTAAGGACCCTGGAGCCAGTCTGCCCACAGAGCCAAGAGGTACGCCCGCAGGAAAACACTCTGGAAGCGACGAAAGGCCGGGTTGGCTGCGGCAGTCGGGGTTGGCTGAGTTTGGGTCAGACGTCGTGCTGTCAACTCCAGGCCAACACACAGGGCAATCAGGAGGATTATGGCAATGTAGGCTGTCACCAACATGATGTGACACACGACACCCACTGGCTGTGAAACCCGAGATACTGGACCGTCTTCAGCTCTTCTTCCTGCTCCTCAGCACCTGTGCAGAGAGCAGCTGAGTTCAGGTAGAAGAACTCAGGCCAGGAGAACAACGTCAACGTTTGCAGACACCGAATTGCATGTGTATGTTATTTGACATTAACTCAATTCTGACCATTTAGTTTAAATAAATACGGAACCAAGAACCCGCACTGTTCATACTATCCCAACGGTACGTTACCTTTTGTTGTTTAGCCGACGTTAGCATCCGAGCTAAGCTGCGACTATCACATTCAAACAACATGCGACACTATCTTTCTATTGGCCTCCGCATCAGTCTAGCAAAAGACATCTTACCGAGCTGTTTGGCAGTGGTTCCATGTTAGTCACACATTCCGAGCAATGATAATCGACATGATAAGGTGTCTGACTTGTGTCTCGGTCATGTGAGCTTTCTGGTTGGTGCGTTCATTTCCGGGACCCGGTTTCTGTTGTTTCGCCACAAGGGGGCGTTCTTGCTTTACTTTAGATATTCGACCGCCAATCACGATGCTCGTCTCAGTTCAACTAGGTACACGCTGACAAAAAGATGCTACAATACATAATATAACATTAAAGATAACTACTAATCTGTGAATGTGTTTTGTGTGTTTTAATTTGTCATATCATGATTATGTACATCTGGTTGTATTCAGATGTGCCAAAACGAATACCTCCACACCTATATATTTGTCTGATCTTCTAATTATGTCCGGAGGGATACAAACAGACAACAAAAGCATATTAATACACAGTTTCAGCTTTATATCATTGTATCATTTCTATTCAAGAATTTACAAAATGTACAAGATGTGCTCAATCAGCCATAAACAAGCAAACAGTGAGAGTACCAATCAAACAGGGTCTCTCACCCAAAAATATCTCTTTTGTTTGTATGACAAACATTGGGGGCAGAGGAAGGGTGCAAGTAGAGTGAGCGCTGGTGATTTATTATGCTGGTTGGTTACATCATCTGATAGCAGGCAGTGTGTCGAAACCATCTGGGAATACCTCATGCCTTCTCCTGTGCAAAGCCCCCTTGCATAGCCAAACCCCCACCTCATAGAGAAGATCAGCAGTACATTCTTCCTTACAACGAACTCAACTGTCAATCCATCACATGAGTTAAGTCATTAATATATAGACATTTGGATAACATCATATTTACAACAACAAAAATAAACAGAGGAACTACAAAACCCAACATGCACAGGCGTCTCCTCACTCCAGGTGTGATACAATAAAGTGTTGCAGATGCATCGTGAAATAATACTTTTACTTTAAGTAAGTATATTTAAACCAAATGTTCGCCAAATATGGATGGAAGATCCAACATAGCCACAGACAGAATGCACATGGTACAGGTGACACATTCAAATAATGGTCTCATTCCAGTACTGATGCACATGTTTGTGAAACAGTGATACACTTAATATTTCAGGTTTTGCTATGTGTTATATACAGGTTCCCTTTGAACACAAACGGACTCAGTGTCAATGATCACTAATGGTCCCCAAGTTGAAAGTAAATCTATGAGATCCATCTTTTTTAGCTGCTGCTCAGCGGGGGCCTGCTGATATCTCACCCATTTAGGAATAAACTGAAGTGAACTGGCTTTTATTCTTACGTACACTGAATATCATGAGCAAGTGCAAAAATGATCTGTCCAAAAGGGTGATAGTAACTTTACACAATGATTCATGTATTGCCCCCCCCCCCACACACACACACACAACAATGTCTCTCAAGAGGTGTTATGGTTTATGTGTATGTATGATTTTCAGCCCAAAGCCTCATATGTTCACTGAAGAAACAATTAATCATTCTTTTTAAAAAAAACTGATTGCACCGTTCCTTGATCCTCCATTTTCAAGGAAGCTTCGTCCTTGGAAGATGCGTGTATGTAGTGTCTGTTTTTATGCGTGTCCTCCTCAGGGGTCAATGCGAAATGCCAATAATTTATCAGAGTGCATGTTGTTGAGGGTGCGGAGGTCTGGCAGTCGCAGGAGGAGTTTGGGGAAGAGGGCGGAATCATCAGGACGGCGGCGAGTTATCAGTGATCGGAGAGCACGGATAAGACCCTCCTGGAGCTGCTCCACAGCCTGCATATCTGAGATGCCGGAACGATCTGAGGAGCATACAGGATGCCAGTGTGAGTATTCTGTCATTGTTTATTATTGCGTCTTTGAGTGTCACCGCCATGAGCTTTTCTGACGTGATGGGCGTTTCTTACCTGCTGAGACCAGCACCACAGCCATGAAGAGGGCCATTTCATCAGGCTCCAGCCCCAAGGAACCCAACTTCTCGCTGAATTCAAACATTGCGTCCAGCAGGGAGCCCATGCCCAAAGCTCGCAAGGTGGACAGCGGGTAAGTTTGGCCATTGAGGAAGGTCACCGTACGCTCCTGAGCATTGAATAAGGTGCAGAACCTCACCATCAGAACCTAAACACACACAAGTAGGAGACAAAGCAGATGAACCGAGGTAAGATTAGGATGTGTGGTAGTTGATGTGGGTACCATGAGTGACTGAGTCACACATTAGTGAATCTGACACATCAGCTGGCACATATGTTACATACCTGGAATGTGCCAGATTTAAGCAGCATGACCTGGTCGTGTTGGCTAAGCTCTTGAAATCCTGGGATGCCCTTGGCAAACTCTACCACCTCCTTGACAGCGGGAGTAAAACACTGGGAAAAGGATTCCCATATCTCCTGACTGGAGCGCTCTGCTCCTGATACAGGGCATGCATTGAGAGGGCAGGCCTTAAAAACAAAGAACAAGGGGAGAATTAACTTCATATTCGGTGAGGGTTATCACAGTGATTAAGTCTGTTTCTCACACTCACCAGTACTTTAGCTCCTTGGCCTAGCTTCCACGGGCAGGAGGGCTGATTGGCGGCATTTCCCGCACTGCAAAAACTGTCATGACTTGCAGAGCTGCTTCTTTGAGGCATTGCAACATTTGAGTGATCTTGATTTTGATTTGTTGACACTAAATAAGCATAGTGATTGTTCTCCACATTGGGGAATGTAGGCTGGTTGTCGTTACGGGCAACTGGACAAGACTGGTAACTCTGGGCAGTGTTAGGGTGAGGTGAGGCTTGACCAAAACTGGCCTCATGAGAAAATGAATATGTGTTGTTGCTGCTGCTGCTGCTGCTGCTGCCGCCGCTGCTGCTGGTGGTGCTGGTGGTCATGTGAGCCCTTTTCGCGGCTCTCTCTTGGCTGCTGCTGGTGAAGATGTCACGGTAGGCTCTGGAAATTGCCCCAATGGCCTCTTTCGAGTTTCCATCTTCAGTGCTGGAAGAAGTTTCTCGAATTAAAGATGAGTCCATTTCCATGGTGGCAGACTCATTCAAGCTGTTCATGTAGCTTTGCATCTCATCCAGGAGCCGCTGCTTCTCTCGCTTCGGGATTCGGCCAAAACGGACCGCTGCGGAAAACATAAGCAGTAAAGAGCAAATTCAGTGATTATGATACCTTCTCAACGAGTTTACACATAGCAACCGTATGAAACTGGGTTTCACGGAGGGTTGTATGTTCAAAGACGAAAACGTCCTTGTCCTGACTTGTATGGCCATCCTCCTTTCCACAGTAACAATCAGCTGTATAGGCTATTTATAGACCCCCCTGCTACCATCTGCCTCATCCCCTGCTCCATCCACCACTGTCTCCTTCCTCTCCCTCCCTCACTGTTTGTAAGTAGGGCACTGGGGCAACGTGAGCGTGATGTCACTGGCACTGAGATCGTGAGCGGGAAACGGATGAGAAACGGGGGACTCGAAGTGATAGGCAGTGATGTGAGAACCTGAAGAGGACTGGTATGAGAGAGTGTAATAGGCGGAAAGTAACGAGTGTGAGTGCACGTGGGAGAGGTGAAGTGGTTTTGAGTCCAAGGTGAAACTTGATGAAGCTGACCCACTTGGGTACATTTGATGGAAATCCTCCTGCACCGATGTGTTGGGTCAACTGAGGTTATTTACTTCATACATACATAATCTGTTCAATTTCTTTTTTCGTTCTAAATAAAAAGAAGACGAAACGGGGAGTCATCTGTTAAAATGGATTTGTGGCTGGAAGAAATAAATGAATCATGTCGTCAGAGGACACGTTCCATCTTTCGTTAGTGTTCGGTGCATGCCTGCACTGAAATCAGGGCGTACCATTTATTGTGGCAGATTGCAGTTTCACGCGGTTTTCCTGTTTTTGTAAAACATAAAAGTGCAAAAAGGGGGTTTCTAGGTTGTGGTTCTTGAATATCTAAGAGAAGATAAGATAAAATCTAAGATAGTCCACCTAACCGTTTATTCTCTTTCTCTGTTGCTTCTTGCCACACGTGTTTCCTTTTGTGTGCCAGAAGTGTCAAGCACATGCAGAAATAATACAAACCTCTTTACTAGATTCAGCAATGCCAAGGACTGGAGGGTGGAGGGTGGAGATAAGCAGAAACCATACTGAGAGGAAGAAGGCAGGCAAACTCCACCAACTAGGTCATGATGCGCAAGTACACTATGAACCCAATTTTGTTTTTCTAGGTCAGCCTTGCCGTTTTCTTCATCTGGGGTGATCAATCAGTGTTCATCTATGAGAGTTTAAACAAGGCGAGACGAGCATCATGTTAAATCTTGTCACTACTGTTTACTGCAAGTTTAATGTTTGGCCCATCCCCTAATTAACTGCTGCAAGAGGTTCTACGGGCATACGCAAGGTAATCAAGTTGACCCTGTTCCAATTTCCTAAAATAATTTCTGTGTTTGCTGCAGTTTTCCAGATGATAGATGGCTTCGGGGGATTCAAGGCTCCTCTCCTCATAAATCATTGTCTGAGGGTGAGATGTAAGAGAGCTGAGGGAACACGGTGGGCACATAGAACGGGGACGAGTTGTGCTGAACGAGAGCATGCTGACAGTTTTGTTGGAGGGTGCTGCAAAGTGCAGGAGAAAGACACTCAGTAACTCAAGAGAGCGATACGGGGCCAGATGGCAAGGCAGAGGCAGGTGTAGGTCTGCTGACTGAGAGACTGAACCACTGGCACGTTGACCTGAAAAGACTTCACGCATTGCATTTTTCACACAGACCTACATACCAGCTGTGTGCCGCCTCTCCCCCGGCTGCCCATTTCCCTGCTGCTTTGGCTAATCAGAGCACCGTGGCATTTTGACAGGACACGTGAGCGCCCTCTCATGTAAAAATGTGTCAGGATGTCTCACCATCTCTTGACATGCCAACGGAGAGGCACTTCTTGAAACGACAGTGCTGGCACCGGTTTCGGTTCATGCGCATGATCAGACAGTTCTCGTTCTTCACACACATCTTGTAGTTGATGTTCTGCTGGATGCTGCGGCGGAAGAAACCCTGAAAGGAAGTGAATTAGCATGTGAATCAGTGGAACAACAATGAATCGAATGATTACACCGTTACTATTTTTGCAGCTCAGGGCGTACCTTGCAACCTTCACATGCATGAACTCCATAGTGGAAACCAGATGCAATATCCCCGCAAACTTTACAGAGCAGGACCATTCCTCCATTCTCTGCATGACAATAAACTGGGAGTCAAATACTGTTTCAACTGACGATGTTTGATACAGCGATTGTGGCCAGTGGGTAAAAACTCACTTGTGAACGTTCCAGGTAGCCCACATGGCCTCTTTCCTGCGATGGGGTGCGCATATTTATGCTGAGGAGTGGCTACTGCAGAGGGGCCGTTAGAGACCTCAGGAAACTGGAACACAAGTTTGGAGGATGGGGTAGAGCAGCCCGGTGCCCTTTGTTTCAGAGGCCCAATCTCTGTGAAGGTCACCTCCTCTGGAGATGAGGGCTGGGAGTGTGAAGAAGGGGACTGGGTCTGGTAGCCACTGGATGGGCTGCCTGGGCTGGGGCTGGCACTGCCAGAGGAGCCTGCGTACAGGATCACTCCGCCACCTGCTGGCATGAGAAAAGGTGAAAGGGTCAGCTTCTGGTTTTTAGTTAGAACACATTTCCAACTTTTTCCCCAATTTGTACAAGCTGTTCATTTTTTCTCATCTTCTCTGCAACATGGAATGTGATGTGATGTAATGTTGCACAACCTCCAGGCGGCGGGGAATTTGTAGTGTCGCTGCCTCATCCTGAGCCGTAATGGTGCACTCGGGCAGATAAAGTGCACACTAAAAATACAGCTGGTGGCACGGCAACAAGAGGCAGACGGACGGAATTTCTTTGCAAAACAGACCAGCTGCTTTTTTTTATCCTGTCATTGTCCCTCATTTGTCTCCTTTCTTTTTTTTGCAACTCACTCCTGTTTGATGCAAAATTTAAACAGGCAGTGCTGCTAAATCATGTGGCGGATGTTTCCACCACTCAGCTGAGGTCGTAAAGTTTTGCTTTCTCTGCATCACCCTCTCCCTCCCTCCCTCCCTCCCTCCCTATCTCTCTCCCACTCTCTCTCTCTCTCCACTTGCAGTCATGCGTTGTGGATGAGCTGAGACGCGGCCTCACGTGTCTGCGGGGTCTGCTGCCTCCTCCGCTCCAATAATAGCCTCACTCTCCTGGCACCGTGCCCAGCGCCAGCGAGCAGCACGACACCTGACCGTCGCCTCACATGCACGGACTCCTGACATGGTTTCTGCCCGAAACAAATCCGCAGTCTCGTGTCGAAATATATGAGCAAGGCAGATCTGTGTTTATAAACACGCACTGACAGGGGAAACCGCAGTTGTGAGGTGGCACCAGCAGGAAAATGTGCCACGTGATTTTGTTTGTTTTTGCAAAGGAAAAGTCTGTTCGTCTCTGTGTGGGTTTGGATTTGGGAGATTAGAACCAACGGAAGAAATACAGCACACAAACACAAAAGTTCAGATCCCAATTACCGTAAATATGCCAAATTTGGCCCCAACAACAGTTCATTTTCATTCATCGTTGGTGATCACATGCAGCTGCAGTTAACGTGCAAATCCAGTTAACAATGCAATCCTATGTTGGAAATTCAGGTTTTCCAGCATTCAAATTTAATAGGCAGGGGTGTGTGTGTGTGTGTGTGTGTGTGGGAGGGGGGGGTTAGAGGCAACCACTCAGCCTTGCAAATGGATATTAGGCATGCAAGCGTGTCCCCGTGTTGCTGTGTTGCCCTGTAGAGCTTCAGCTCTGATAATCTCTTCAACCAGCACGTGTCGGTGGATTTGTTGACTCATGTCAGAGCCACAGACAGACCCAGCAGATGTAGTCCTGAACCTCGCCCCTTCCTTGAGCTTACAAGCTGACATCCCTGGCCCAACCCACACTCCACCCACTCCACCCTAACACATTGCACGTCCACCTGAAGACTCACATGTACAGTAAATGTTTATGAATGACCTCTGGATCCGCTGCGCTGTAAACAAACCCTCTCACACTCTGGCATCAGGTATATGGGAGGATACTACCATAACTAAAAACCTTTTAGATATGCTTTATATACTACCTTAACAACATGTTTTTATTGGCCACATCTCAGCACCATGTTGCAGCCTGAAAAAATATTCACCTATTGTCTTTTGAACAATACAAATTCAACTATTCTGTCATTTAAGATGTATTCCCGTTTTACATTATAGGATATTAAATTGTATATAATTATTACATTGTAGATCAATTAGCATCAAAATTATATTGACTGAGAAACATTGGCAAATGGTTGTCTGTTACCATCCATCTACCCACTCTGACACGCAGGTTCCTGTATCTACCAAACAGCGCAATTCTCTAGTCTGTCAGATTTCCCACGGTGGCAAACAAGATCAGCATGCACACTGTCACTGTGCACAAGGCACGTTGATATTTAGGTCACTGCAGGCAGCATTAATTGAAGAGACAATCGGGCTTCAATGCCAGTCTTAAGCTTACCCGTGCAAGCGCTAATCTGCCTGTGACTGGGAGTCAGGCAGAGAAACGTGAGCAGTGAGCACTTCACGGGCAGCAAAGCTCCTCTCCCATCCCCTTTCATCCTTTATCTCTAACTTTCACATGGAGAGTTATCGTGCTCTCAAGGACGAGCAGTAGCAGAAAGGTGTATATCAAAATAAAATAGGAAATCCATGCAGGCTATAGTCAATGGAAAATGTTATTTTTGTTCTGCTGTGGACAGTTTGAGAGCACCACTCTGGTGGCTGCAGTAGACTTCATTAACTTGGATAAGTAGGTCAATATCACAAGAACTCCCCTGAAGCATCTCTCCAAACTGATGCTGCATCACACTCCACCCGTAGCTCATGCAATTATCAGGAGGAGCTGAATTAGATTATCAGGTTGGATGTGATCTGACAATTCCTGAGTGTTGGATTTGATCTCTGTTATCATATTTTGAAGTAGCAAATAGTCCAACTGGTCACTCATTCATTTCAATGTAAAATGACATCCTGGATTATTACTGTTGCAGGTGCTGGAGATAGGAACATGACAGTGTTTAATCCAAAAACAGATACAATATGGACTTGTTGAACCTATGCTTGTTAATTCTGTGTTCTTCTGTAGTTTTCTTAAATGGAAATGGAAATCCACGTTCGGTGAGTGAAGTCTTACATTTTCATTTGTCAGTGTGCCATCTACAATAATACATATCATTGGACTTCATTTGGTTTCATTAAAATAACACCAATCTTATTATTTTATTTTATTTATTCGTTTTGACCATTCTATTATCTATTTATCTTTCTGACTGGAGTGTGACGCGTGCGCGTGTGTGTCAAGGAGATGAGTGTTGTTAAAGCAGAGTCACGTTCCACTTGCAACAACAACACACCCTCGTCGGATGTTTGCCCAGGCGGTGACTTGGGGACAGTTGCCGCAGAGACGACATCCAGTCCAACGCCGGTGTGCGCGCGGCATGAGGCTCGACAACGTGACGGCCGCGAGAGAAAGGGAATTAATGCGTGGGACCGCTGACCCACTGACCAGGCGCTCCTCGCTGTCACCGCAGGCGGCACCGACGGAGCAGCGTGCGTGAGAGTGGCGGGGGGCGGGGCCAGGCTGCCTCACGCGTCGCACGCGGCTCTGCGAGGGAAGCCACGTGAGGCGTGTTTCCCCCCCCTTTAGAAGACGTGAAGCGTCGGTGCAGTCAGGAGCCGGCTGCCAGGGGCTAATGATTACTGAGCCAAATGAAATAGAGCAGGGGGGCCGAGGGGGGGGCTCTGCCGCTCCTGCACCGTCAGCCAGGCCCCGCATCTATTTACTAACAGTAGTCTGTGTGTGCCAGACCCCCGTTTGTGATAATGGCTCCCGTCTGGGGTATGACGGCAGTGTGCTTGTGCTGAACTGTAAGGTGCAGTCATATGTTGTGGTATGTGGTGTAGAAGGTTGAGCATCCTTCACATTTTCCATCCCAGTGGGAGAAACAGGGGGTGACACGCTAATAGCTGCTAACATTGGTGATGGACCCCTGTCCAGCATAACCCTCAGATCTCAATCATTGTTTTTTTGTTTTTTAGGGGGGGGGGCATCAATAGGTTATATCACATGTAAGCGAGATAAAAGATAACCTCACATGGAATGCAGATGACCCCTCACTTGGGGTCAAAGTTGATAATAACATCAACGCAGTCCTTTGGACAAACACATGCTTTTAGGACAATGGAAACTATATATATAATCAAATAATTCCTCAAATAAATATGGCATACATCTGTAACTGAGAGTCATCATTTGTGATCATCGTGGCACCTGGGTCTTTCTTTCTCTTTTTCTCTCCCTCTACTGCGACGGTCCATGAGCCATGAAGCTCACCACTGATGAACTTCTTCAAGTACGTTAGAACTATGAAGATCAGTGAACCCGGGTTAAAGACCTCCCTTATGTTGAAAAAGACTGAATCTAGAAAAGAAAAGAAAAAACACAACTGTGCCAAGGTAAGTTATAATAATAAAAAGCCAGAATAATTTTAAGGCAGTTGGCAGTAAAGCTTATTATGTAAACCCAAGAGATGCACACTTAATCCTGACAAAAAAAACCCCAACAATTTCCAAACATCTGCAGGACAAACAGAAACAAGCAAAGATGCAACTGTCTCATCTTATCTGTTACTACATCTGCTGTCCACGTTCACATGTGCCAAACACTGGCCCACTATCAGCACAAACAGTCATGACCAGGTGAGTGGGTTGAGTGTTGGCTTCCAAGTAGTGTAATATATCTGCAGAGCTGCGGGTGTGCCCCCCTCACCTGTGCTCAAACGTGACTGATGCTCTTGACAATGATTCACAGTAGAAGTAATTATCATTAGGAAAAGCGGTAGATAAGTGTGCTCCTTGGCTGAACTCCACGGAGAGCTGCCTAATGCCACTTACAGGATGGACACCCTGCGGTCATTAACCGGGTGCATCACAGGTGGCCTCAGAAACACCCCCGCTGTGACAGAGGCGTTTGTTTTGTCCCTGGACGTTACAGTCGAAGTGAAAGTTGTGATACTGGCAGATGATGATAACACTGACAGCCGGTGCATTGCAGCTCCACGTGACTTTGTTTTCATGGAGATAAGCAGGAAGTGGGCAGCCTCACTCAGCTGCGTCTTTGCCATTTGAGCGCAGATCAGAGCGGCAACAAGTTAGTCATGAACTAAAGGGGCTATATACGCCAAACGCGCTTGCACGTGCTTGCAATAGTTGCAGTAAACTTGAAATTTCACATCAGGTCTAAATCCATCTTTTCTTCCTCATAACATGAGGAAATAACACACGATCACAGATATAATTCCAAAATAGACACGCTAGAAAAACGAATTATTGAATGTAAAACAAATACACATATAAATAAATAAATACATAAAGAAAAACTTAAATAAACTTCACTATGTGAAAACAACTTAAATGTAAAATATGTACATGTCCCTTCAGTCTCATGTTAAATAATCACAATTGTCAAAATGCAAATGGAAATATAATATAAATACATATATAATGATTCTAATTGAATATCAAAGTTAATCTTACCACCGCCTGGGCTGTTATCCATTTCTCTTGATGATGCCGTTGACTTGTTAATTGAAGTCTAGAAAAAAAATCTTTACACTGGAGCCAAAGTCTTGTGAAAACAGGTGAAAAAGTCAAGAATGATCTTTGCGCCAAACACCTGCTCCATGGAACTGGAAACTGGAAGTCGTCGATGGAAGCGTGTCCCGGTTTGTTTCTCTTCTTGAACAATGTTGGTAGACTTGCGTCTCTCTCGGCGCTCAGTTGTCCTCTAACACACAGTGAGACCAACTGGTCTACCTGAAGATACCTGCTGCGCTTTGGATACTGCGCGTCAGCACGACCGCGTGTGATGCTGCATGAGCGCGGATTAAACGACTCTCATGCATTCCAAGAAACTAGAGTCAGCATATCCGCATGTGTCAGACCTGACATACACACCCACTGATACGAACACCCACATCAATCACGTTTGCAGGTGAGTGGGAAATGTGACCGCGTTTCCGCTCGCTCCAACCTGTGTTGTGTGTTTGTGTGGGATTTGGCTCAGTCTTTGTATCCCTCCCCTTCGCTCCCCCCACCCCACCTCGCTCTCTCCCTTAACGCTTTTGTGCCTTTTCATTGGCGGGGATCTGAGGCTGAGGGGAGTTTGATGCGCTTATTCGACCGTGGTATGTGTTCAGTAAAGCCACGCTACATGTGCGCTCTGCATGTGCCGGGAGAGAGCGCTGCCCTACTGATACACATTTTATGCAAAACACACAGCGTGCGGCGAGGAGGGATGGAGAGGATGGAGGTTGGAGCACATGGACAAAAGGCGGAGCTCACCGTGACTCCTGCTCCTCTGACATGCAGCGTTGCAGATGACGGTCCACACCGTTGGTTGGCGTCGTTTGCAAAAGATGTTGCGCCAGAGGACACGCATAGAATGCAAC
>JBBMJM010000001.1:1554665-1567354 GCA_037832705.1 Centriscus cristatus | reverse complement strand
ACAGAGAGAGAGAGAGAGAGAGAGAGAGAGAGAGAGAGAGAGAGAGAGAGAGAGAGAGAGAGAGAGAGAGAGAGACGAACTGAGTTGCTGAGGCTGCACTCACCCGCTTGAACAGTCTATGGTCCATCAAGGGGCTTGGCATAGACAGCAAAACAATACCAGACAGCTATTAGCATACAGTAGAAACTCTGGACGGTGGGCTGGGGGTGGGGGTGGGGGCCAGATACAGTGATGTGGTGGGGCGGGGGGGTAGCTCAGGTGTTGAAACATTTCTAACCACCCAATTCCTCCAACAAGAGGAAGCAGCAGGAGATTGTGGGGTGAACACAGTTAGCTGGGTGGGTTCGCAGCGGGTCAGCATCGGCCTCTACCTGTGACGGCAGCGACGCAGGAACCTCATGATCTTCCTGGCAGCTTGATCCTGTCTCTTTGTGAGCAGACTGCCTCTGAGAAGGACAGATACACAAGGTTTGTCCATCAGACACTGGTGAACGACACGTGAACGTGGTACGATACGATATGATACTAGGACACAGTACGATACAGTGAGACGTGATGACATACGATAGGGTACGTTACAATGAGACAAGGTCAGATAAGGTACGATGACCCTTTCGCTGGGATCTGAGCAGCAAAGTTGTAGCAGTAAGAAGAAATATTCTGAAGAACTCTAACTTCATTTTCTCCCCTGTTGCCCCGGTTACAGGGCTCGCTTGTGTTGGAGCTGATCCCAGCTGGACGAGTCACCAGCTCATCAGGACCACATGAAGGACGGATGTTCACACTCACATCCACGGGCGATTTAGTCAACCTCAGCATGCCTCTGGAGGTGGGAGGAAGACGGAGCACCCGGAGAGATCCCAGGCCAGGAATGGAACCAGGGACCCTCCTGCTAACATGCTACCGCGCTAACCACTGGCTCATTCAGGTTTCAAAGGAAGACGGACTCGTCGGTCGTACCTCAGTTTGTGCTGCACCAGGGCGGCAGCGGCTCCGCGGTGGTGAGGTTTCAGCCTGCCGCACTCCTTGTAGCTGCGGTAGTATTGCTGAATGAGCACAGCGGCCCTCCGGCTCTGCTGGAACTTCTTCTGTTCATGGTAGCTGCGGAATTTACTCTGGATAAGGATGGCGGCCTGCGTCATCTTCTTATAAAGTGCATACTGCAAGGAGAACAAAACCAATGTGTCTTTGCCAGAACGAGACGGATTTTAGCAGCGAACGCAGACGGCCTGAGAGCTTTACCTTCAAAGCTATCCACGTTAGCTTGCAAACACAAAGAGGACAGGTTGTGAAAGACACACTCAGCATTCTCACGTGAAAAATCCCGACACACTCTCACAGATCAGATGTGGATCCGGACTTCTCTCTGACACTCTGACGTGCCTACCTGTTTGTATTTCTTGTAACAACGCTGAATAACAGCAGCAGCTACTTCCTGTTGCTCTCTGAGAGGCCGCCCCTGTTGGAGAGTAGAGTGGCAGAGGTCAGAGGTCAAATTAGAACCTTTTTTGTTTGGCACATATCAGTAAGAGTGTCTCTGTCTGAGGTCGTCCGGACTTGAATGTGAATCCCAGCCTGGCTTGTGTCCACCTGAGCTGTTGGGTAAAGAAACAGTCGAGCACAGTGTCACTTGTTGCAGAGAACCACAGACGACTGCAGAGAACAGGACTCGTGAAAGGGAAGTGGGGGGGGGGCGGTCTAGTCCAGAACAGGCAGGAGCAGACTCCATCCACCCACTGGTACTTATAGAGACAGAGACAGAGAGGAGAACATGATCTTATTGGCGTCTAAGCGGAGGAGGAATAGGGGGTTGGTGCAGTCATTCATCGAAGCCAGGCCATGCTCTGCTCAAGCCATCGCCCATGCTGAAACCACAGGAGCAGCTTTGTGTGTTTGTTCTGTGTCGCGGAGAAAACAACCGACGCCGAGTACAGCAGAGTGACACAAAAACGGATCGTTGCTGCAGAACTGGAGAGTGAATGGAGGCAACCCCCCGGCTGCAGTACTCGCAGTACCTTGTACTTGCGGAAGGCAGTTTGGACTAGACGGGCAGCTTCGTACAGCTCCCTCTGCTCCGGGTCGGACAGAGTCAGCTGGGCCAGGTCGCGCTCCACCTTGCTGTTGGAGGCATTGATGAACTCACTCCAGTCGGCTGGTGACGGAAGCGCAGCCCTGTCCAGGGGTCCCTCTCTCAGAGGAGACCCCCCCGGACTGAGGCTGGGATTGGACGATGGGGTCAAGGGTTCGTTGTACAGAGACCTGGGGGTAGACCGTGACAGACACAAACCTCGACGTCTGAATAGGGAATTTCTTTCAGGGGATAGAAAGTATCTACAGCATCTATCTATCACATCTATCGATTGTATCAATCGATTGTATCTGTACTAGGGCAAGAACAATGTTTTTACGATGATGTGGTGAAGGTGAAATGCATGATGTGGTTGGGAAACGCAGCCCCAACCACCATTGGGAGTTCTGACCTCTGACACACAGCCAGTGTTTCTCTCACATGATAAGAGTGTCTGAATGATCCAGAGGGGAGGGTACACACCCTAAACAAACCAGTGTTATACTGCACTGTGTGTACTTCGTACCGTAGGTGTATGATGCTCGGCAGCTGCTCCACATCTCCCAGGTAGTTGGCCAACCAGTTCATGGTGCTCGTCACCCCCGAAGTGTCCAACGGCAGCGAATCTGCAGCCGGAAAGTTCTCTCTCTTGATCCGCTCTGGTGTCGCTTCAATTATGTGCTCGGCCAGTGTCATCATGTTTACCTGTGGGATGGGGGAGGGGGGAGAAAGATGACTGAGGAGAGAATCGACCTGCAGGTTTACGTGGTGGATGTGTGTCTTCAGCCCTATGAGTGGGCTGAGAGTGCACGTGCAAGTGTTCCGTGTATGGTTTTCTGTTGAAAAGTTTCACACCCACAAATCGTTCAAGGTCCAGGTCATAGTCCAGGTCATAGTCCAGGTCATAGTCGACTCCAAAGTCCGAGTGCTGACCAAGAGTTTCTAGACCCACCCAGGCAGCGGGTTCAACTTTCTACCACGAGGGTGCGTCTTGAATTCAGGCTCCGTGTTTGTGGCTCTGTGACAGAACTGGGGACAGCGACCTTGTTGGAGACTAAATTCCTAATCCAGCACTTTGTCTGTCGCAGGAGTAGTTAGACTGAGATTGATGGCTGAATGAATCCCTTGGCAAGGGAGGTGGATCAATATGGAGAGTTTATTATGCAGTGATGGTCACCAACAGCGCGCCAGCTCTCTGGTGTTTGCAGCCTTTCGCAGAGTCCAATCTGCACGGGAGAGGGGGCGAGATCCTATAACGTGACTCTAATCCCGAGGTGCTCCATTCCCTGGAGAATGTGCAGTTCATTCGTCCTCCCTCTGAACAAATATGTCAGGGATGTCGGAGTTGATGTATAGATCTGCTGCAAAGAGACACAATCAAGTTCCCCTTCTCACCTGCAGGTCGTCCATCTGGGTCAGACAGTCCTGACTCTCCAGATCCTCCCGGTAGGACAGCAGCTCAGCGTCAGCCATTTCTCGATTGGCCATCACCAGCATGCCCAGCTGTTCCCGCTGTCGTAATCGGTTGACGAGTTTGTCCTTCCCCAGGCTGCTGCTTCCACCGACCGCCAGCCCTTTTCTGCCCAGGCCGCTGCTGGAGAAGCCATCTCTGGAGGTCCACCTGGCGGCCCCCGCGCTGCCTCCCGTGGTCAGGCCCTTCTCCGAGCTGAGGCCCTCTGAGGACAGACTCTTTGGGCTGGAGGGAAGCTTGTGGAACTGCTGCTGCTGCTCCAGGCTCAGAGGCACAGACATGGCCTTGTCGGGCCGGGTCTGAAACAGTTCTGGGTTGGGTTTATGCTTTTTAGCAAGTGGGAGGTCTCGCTGGCCCTCACTGCTGTAGTAGTTTGAAGGCTCCGACCTTGGTCTTCTTAAGTCTGCAGAAAACAACAAATACCTGTCAGCAGAGTTAAACCGACAGGAGAGTCGAGACGAGACTGGAGAGAGCAGAGTAGAATCGGAATCTGGCAGCCAGGGACGAGTTCCCCTCTGAGTGTGAATGAAGGCCTGTGCATCCTCAGCGAGAACACGAGAGGAATTGTTCATTGTCAAGGTGAGTTTGGTCAGGACATTTCATACTTCACCATCGGCCACTTTGATAACTGCAAAGCAGTTCTTTTAGCTGTACTGAATCATTACGATCCATTCAAAAGATTCATTCAATGAACCAGTGCTACCTGAAAAGTAGCAGCCCCTTGGGAATCTTGACATTTTAGAAATTTCACCCCTGACTAACTAATTGATGAACACGGATTTTAACGTGTTCTACATATTTTTAACTGCACTCAGCATTGATCTCTGTCGGTGCCTCAGGGTGGGGGAGGCGCTATGGAAGACACGTGTCGCTCTGGGTCTGAATACTCAGTAATTATTCCCACAAAGTTGTCGGATTCACCTGTGAAATGAACGAATCTCTTCAGTCAGTGATTCAGCACAGTTCATTCCCCTAAAAGAGTCGTTCTTACAAACGAATCGTTAGCTAACGGGACACTATCAGACACCACAATCTGCCCAGACGATGTGAAAAGATCAAGCTGAGGGAACTCCCAAACCAGAGATGATTTCATCTCTTCTGGAACGTGTGCAGGTTTTAGGAAGGACAGAGTGGTAGACGGAGAAGAGAGAAGAAGAACCTGGGTTGAGGCTGGTGTGGCTGGAGGAGGAGGAGGAGGTGGTGCTGGCAGGACCTCCTTTCTTGCTGCTGGGTGCGACATTGTCGTTGGCCCAACTGGCCATCCAGCTCTCTGTGGTGGGCGTGTCGGGTGATGGGGAGAAAGCCATGCGGCTGGTGGGTGGTAGAGGGGCCGGTGGCTGCTGCTCTTCCCTCTGCAGCTGCTCCAGACATTCAGCCAGTTTGGTGTGGCCTCGGGAGCGGGCGATGGACAGAGGGAGGCGGCCCAGAGAATCTGGGATGGTGAGGGCTCGTCGGTCCCATTTGTAGAGGACCACAGCTGCTTCCAGGTGACCCAGCGCACACGCCCACATCTTGGTGGACAAGAGCAGGAAAGAGATATAGACTTAGTGGGATTTCACCGAACGCCACATGAATCCAAGTCCTGAACAGGCACATGACAGGAACCTTCTCTCAAACACGTGTTCAACTGCTGGTGACGTCACACGTTTGCGTTCCAGTTGTTTTCTGAATCACTGGATGAGCTTTGGACAGTCAGTTCACGGCAAATATTCATTCAAAAAGGACTTTACACTACACCTGACACATCACCTGACAGTGACTTGTTTCCAGGAGAAACATGAGCCAGTGTGAGCCAGAGCACGTTTCAAGTGACGAATGTCTAAAAATTAGGTTGGTTTTCCAGGTGATGTCTCTCGTGTTCAGTGTAAACGGACTGAACAGGTAGACATGAAACTGGATTCTCAACAGAAATAAGACAAATATTCTAGGATTTAGATTTTTTTCAGTTGCCCCTTGTTCTTTTTACTTCTGGACCCGCTGGTCCTAAGGTGACCGCCCTGGATCTCTCCAGCCGCCATCATTGGACAGACATGGACACCACAAAAATTCAACTCACTGACGTGTACACACACACGCTTCTAGAGACAATTCTGTTCATGGAAAACCTTTTTCAAAGGACACGTGTGCTCAGCGTTACTCTTACCAGAGGAGTGCACGAGAAGTGATCCACGTTGAGAGGATCCACTTCTAACTCCAGGTCGATGCTGTCAGCGTGCTTGGTGCTGCTTAGACGGGAGACAGAGAGCAGTTCGCACCACGCCGCCATGAGCCGTGGTCGATTAAAGAGCAAACACAGGACTTCTCTTCTCACCGCCACTTGATGAGCGTTTGGATGAGGGTGGCGTAGCCCTGGCCGGCAGCCAGGTGAAGGAGGGTCATTCCTCTGAAGGTCTTGGAGTGGATCAAGTGTTTGGACTTGGCCCAGCAGGCTCTGCTCATCATCTTCTCACACACCACCACCACGCGGCTTTCGAAGGAGCTGCTGGCCGGCAGCTGGCCCGACACGCACTCACATACACAAAAGAGAGATTGTTATTTCAGTTGCTTCTCCAACTAGTCCGATCCTCTGTTTGTCTCCTGAGCCCGGTTGGGACAGGGTTAGGTTCACCTCGGGACGTGGGCTTAGTGACAGTTACCATTGGGACCGTTTCAGTCCCGTCCAGATGTTCCATCATTGATCACTGATCATTACCACGTGACTTTCACCTACAGATGAATATGTGTGCAGATATTTCATCGCGTCCTGTTTGAAAGGGGGTTTGTGTTCAAAATCTTCCACAACAGGGGGTCATTTGTTTCTGACTGTGATGGACAGATCGAATGTGTGTGGTTGTGGACCAAACTGCCTCTGAAACCGGAAATGAAACATGAGGTTTCCTTCGACTCGTTCCTTATCCCGTGAGAACTGACCACTGACCACCTGTGGTCGGTGACTGTATGTTTACACAGCTGATGAGGTTTTTTCTTTACCTGTGATTGGCTGTTGTTGCCTCCTCCTCCTCCTCCTCCTCCTCCTCCCCCTCCTCCTCCACCGCCTTTCCCTCCTGGTCCTCCCCCAGTTCCACCGCTCCCTGCACTGCTCTGTTGCTGGTGACTCGCCATCTCCGCCATCCTCCTCTCCATCTGCTCCAAGCGCTCCAGAATCGACATTCTGAACTGGTTATCTGGGCAGGAGAAGAGGAAGAAGATCACATGTGACGATCAGCATCACACACAGCCGAGAGTCTGAGAACGGTTGGGACCACGTCCTCGACCATTTCAAGAAGAAATGAAGGGACATATGTAAAAAATCACAGAAGATAAGATGTCTAAAGACAGATCACAAAGCTTCCACCTCCAAACAGTCCAGAGTGCCACCTAGAAACACCTGTTTGGGTTTAACGGAGCTGGCCGACGTGAACTGGGTCAGGTTCAGGTCTTCCTGTCTTCCCAGAAACAGTGGTTGGGACGGTCCAAGACTGCGCATGCACACACAGCAGTGTACCGCCGCGCACCGAACACCCTTCCCCCTGAGTGTGACGGAGCAAACCAGTGCGATGACAGGGGTTAAATATGGGACATGGGATAAGGTTCAGACTGGACCTCAGCCGGGAGCAGAGATTCTCTTCAAAGTCTCACTGTCAGGTTGATGCTGCAACATAAAAACTGCAGTAACTCGTGTGTACCACCGGGTGACGTCACCCCTGGAGGCCAGACTCCCTGTGTGCCCTGCCCGGCACAGAGGTCAACGATGGCAATGGGATCAGACGTCAGGACTCAACGTTGGCAGGAAAGTGTCTGAAAGCAGGAAGACGGACATCAGGACTTGTTGTGTAGGAGAACCCCAGCTTCAGCTTCAGGTCCTCAGGCAGCTGTTCACTGGCTGACAGTGTTTCATCAAAAACACAACGGTCTTCATCAACTTCATCATCTGGATTGATGGAATCATCTGCTGAGAGCCCCAGCAGACTCGTACAACGTCACGACTGATTGGCTGCTGATGTTAATCTATCCAGGGTTTCAGCCCGGCTCGGGGTGGGGGGCGTGGGGGGCTGACGGGCCTCTCCAGCTGATTGAGTACAGACTATTATGGCCAAAGAGTCCCAGCCCACCTCTCCTCCACTCGCCGGCGAGGTAGGAGGACCAAGAAGCACTGAATCAATCACAGCTCGCACCTGTCCAGAGTCCTTGAGAGCTCAGCCTCTCCGAGCATGAAGATGGAGTGCAGAGGCCTTGGGAGTGTTTAAACGCTGCTTCAGTCTTACAGGTTACTGCCGCTCACGTCTACGGCAACAAGAAATATGGAAGAAGCTGCGTGAACCGAGGCCGGGGGGAGATCGTGACTCCGAGACACCTGTGAACGGACTCTGTTTTATGAGTTCCAACAGCTGTCGTCAGTAAAGAAAGAAATTAAAAAAAAAGAAGAGTGAAAATAAAAAAGTTCAAAAAATAAAAATTAGCTAAAATGTTCAGATTAGAAAAATAAGTATTAAATTCAAGTATGAATAAAAGATACATATGTACATGTCTCTACGTACATAAGGAAAAATACAACTAAAACATACAGGGTGAAATTTGACCTGTTACCATCATCTACAAAGCCTTATGAGGACACACACACACACACACACACACACACACACACACTCGCTATCTGCACAGACCGTGGATGGGATGGGCACAGAGAGCCCACTGCAGTAGGAGTATAGACGACTGCATTAGCATTCCCCATTTAGCCACTATGAGGCCGTTTCTGTGGCAACCTGCTGCCGAGCCGGTAACTAGGCGACAGGAACATGGCTGTGTGTGTCTATGGTCTGCCTGCGTGCTATTGGCTTATTGATGAAGGGGAGGAGAAGGACTCTGTACACCAGACAAAAAATAGAGAGAAAGACAAACAAGGAAATTACAGAAATCGATCATTCTTGGATCTTGAATCTTGGCGTTCTCTCTGTTCTGGGGGGCGGGGTAGGGGTGGGGGCAATGCCGAAGGTGGCCTAATGAAAGTGGGGAGCCGTCACAGCACGACCTGCTGACATTTGTGCTTCACGGGATCGTGGCGGCTCAGGAGAGTTTGTTCCGAGCGAAGGTCACATCCGACCTCCTGCAGGCCGCCGGCACCGGAACATGTGAGTGGAGAGGGAACTGGTGGACGAAAGGACAAACTGGGGGAGGTCTGACCACTGCTGAGCAGAGAGGATGCTCAGATCGTGACCCCCCTGCCCCCTGACACACACACACAATGAATCCACATGTGGCTGTGAGCACAAAACCTGCTGCAGACTGGGGGCAGCCGTCTGCTCGTGATAGGTCAACGTGCTACCACCTCCTCCTCTGGTTGACATGTTGGGGGGGTGTGGAGGGAGACAGAGAGATGAGAGGGGGCGACAGAGACGGGACAGTTCGCAGCAGGCTGACATGTCTTTGTTCAGACCCAGTGCTGCAGTGTGCTGCAGTGCAGATGATGTCATCTCCACCTGCTGCCTGCTGCTCCGAATGCGATGCACGTCCACTGCGGAGGGAGGATGGGGGGTGGTGGGAGGGGAGAGGGAGGAGACATGGGATGTGGGCGTCCAAACAGAACTGCAACAACACGGTGACATCGTTAACGCCCTCCCACTCCGGTGTTTGACTCCCTCGGGGGGGCGAGAGGCGGCAGACGTGGTCACTCTCACACATTCAGGGCAAAGTGTGACGTGCTATTTTTACCAGCAAACAAGTGGGTGCAGATCTCATTCATCCTCTGAGCTGCAGCTGAATGAAGGCCGGTGGAGAGGAACACGTCTGATACATCACACTGTCCTGTGCGTCTCATCCTGCGTCCCACTTTCCAGGCGGGAACCCAGTTGTTTGCGTTCCACTTTCATTAAAACAAAGTGGGTCCGATGGAAGACGTTCTCCAGACGTTCTCCAGACGTTCCTCCAGGTCAGACCAAAGATTCAAGCTGCCACTGAACGCTTGCAGCAACATGGTCAGTCTGAGCGCAAGTTCCAGAGGATTCGACCTGCCCAGTCACTCATGGTAACTTTTGAATGTGGGACAAGAACGGTCGCACCCTAAATCCTTTGGAGGTGCAACGGTGTCTCCATAAGTAGTACAAAATGCTATGCTAACAAAATGCTAATACAATCACAAAGAAATGCCAGAAAACGTATCAGCTGAGCGCAGCACATCACATCACACCTGTTCAACAAGTGTACGTGAGGTCACAATCGAGGCTCGTCGCCTCAGTGCGACCTAGTCTACTACGTAAACCTACAGCATAACAACAATCACTGACAACAAATCAACCAGCTGCGTGGACGAGTCATTGAAATACACAAAGACCTAAGTCATACAGAAACAGTCAGACACGTTTATTTTGACAGATAATCCTGATCTTAGATTCGAGACGTACACACTCCACTTGGCCTAGAACTTAGATCTTAGCCTAGTAACAAATTGAATTTGTTGCCAGGGTGGTTTAGATATTCTTCCTTAGTTCATGACCTGGTAACCATCCAGACAGTTGTTTCAGAGCATCTACAAACAATTCATATACCCAACAACATAAAAATAGACACAGGCAATACACCGCACACACATCCGACGTACCAGAGACAGTGGATAGAAGAACTACAGTACGTCTTGATGGAGGTCTGGTTTGCCAGCCTACCTTCCACTCGCAGTCCAGATCAGAAGCTGAGTTGTTTTCTGAGCTACGACAGGAAGTTTCCAAAGGAAACCGATGAGATAATTCTGTGACTTGGCTGAAGATCCGGGATGGCGCCAGGAGCTCAGTATAAACTGTTTCACGCTGTTTTTGTCACTTAGGCCATTCGTTCATTTGAACGTCTTGTATGTGGAACACCACATGTAGCTCATGTCCGCTCTCTGCTCCGGCTTCTAGTCTGAGGTTTT
This sequence comes from Centriscus cristatus, assembly GCA_037832705.1. NCBI lineage: Eukaryota > Metazoa > Chordata > Actinopteri > Syngnathiformes > Centriscidae > Centriscus > Centriscus cristatus. The sequence continues at coordinate 1,556,935 of JBBMJM010000001.1, read as the reverse complement.
CCTCCAAGAACTACAGTCACTTCTTTGTGACGGGCCACACCGTACATGACAGCGTCCACTCGAATCATGTGACACCAAGGATTGACAGCAGGCGCAACTGAACTGTTGCTGGTTGCTGGTCCCGTTGCTGGTTGGTTCTCTGAGTTCCAGAGGATTCTACCTGTCAAGAGTAACGTATCCAGTTACAGACATGCTAAACAACATGCTAACCTTTTAGCTGGAAATGCTATGCTAAGAAAACTTCAAAGAGGAGTGCTAGCGCACGTGTTGTAGAAATTCATCAAGAAGAATAGTCGAGTTTCCCAGTGGGTTTGTTTGTCGCACACGTTGATGCAGTTTAGAACCTTTAGAACCATGAACAACAAATGTATCACTTCCCTTGGCATTGATTCCAAATTACACATTTTTTGGGACCACCTGTTTTTTTATCTATACAAAGCTGTGAACCTTTTTTAGCTGCAGTGGACAGTGGACACCCTCACGATGTTCTGGTCTATTCTGTGGGAGCAGCCACACACTGACCCGGTCCTGCACTTTAGGGTTATTTAGACAACGGGCTCCCCGTGAAAAGCCAATTAGTAATCAGTCACGTGAATAAGGGCCGTCCTGCCTGATGAGATGAGGTGTTTGTCAGCGTGTCCCGACGGTCTGTGGCTTCTCATTAGCTTCTCTCAACGGGCCTTAGGGGGGAAAAACAGGGTGTTGGGGATATGAATTGGATTTCCTCGCTCGCAGTGTCACAGCGCCGTGGCCTCGTGCGACAGATTGATGTACGGCCGGATAACGGAGGGAAGGACCGAGCTGTTTATTGGACGCCAGCGGGAGAGAGAACAGGAGGGAAGGAGAGACGTTGTAGGTGAGGAGAGAAGAGGGGGAACAGAGGGGGACACGCTGAGAGTCACGGCGTCAGGAGACAGGTCACACTTTTCTGCTCGTGGGTCGAGCAGCTGGCGTGTCCCTGTTTGGAAACGCCGAGGACGAGGCTGAGTCAGTCACAACGAGAAAAAACCCAAAAGACTGGGGCCACATGACGCTGAAGAACACTGTGCACACTTTTATTTCCACAACTGGATCAGTAAAGCTACAGGTGTTCACACCTGAAAGTCCAAACCGAGGGGGGAGTTTGTGCTCCGCTGTCTCCATCGGACCCTCACTGCATAAAGACCCATGGACCCATGATCTACTGACGTTCTGTCCTCCTGACTGATGACTGCTGGACGCTGACTGGCTGTCAGGAGGTGTGTGTGTGTGTGTGTGTGTGTGTGTGTGTCAAACTAGCTCGTTAGCATGTTGACCACTTAGCCAAGAGGGCTAATGAATAAAAACATGGAACACATGAGTTCCCCCTGAGCGGTTCTGACACCACCCCTTTGGTTTGGCTCTCTGGTCCAGATCAGGGTCTGGGGCGTGGGGGGGGGGGGTTCACATCTGTACACAAACAGAGAAGTCTGGAAGTCGACAGAAAAGTGTCGTTGGTCCTTGTTTCTTCAGTTGACTGATCAGGTGACCCGGTACAGAGCCCGCCCCCTCTGGGCCGTGTGCGAGCTGACTGACGGGGGCTGGTATTATTGACTGTGGGGGCTTGGGGGGGGGGGTGCGTGTGGTGTTTAGCCATCTGGCAGACGCCTTCACAGCTGCAACACACTGTTAATCAAAGGCTGATTTTACTTTGACGTTGGATCACGACTAAAACGTCATTTTCATTTGTGTTCGACTGAAGATGGAATGACTGAACTCTGTCCGTCTGTCCGTCCACTGACGGGGGCCGACGGGGGCTGACGGGGGGAGAGCGAGAGGAAGACTGTCCATGGATGGACCATACTGGGGGGCTTCACCGAACCACATTTACACCGAAGTGTTTCTTCCTCCAGAGGGTTTGTCATTCCACATATACACTTATTTCTATTTCAATCAGAAACTTCAATCGTTTCTTTCCAAAGTTCATTAATCCAACACATATATTTTTATCTGTTTTTTGTGAGAGTGATAGAATGAATACATGTAATATATCCATGTCTATTCATGACGTCTTCTTATCTTTTAATATTTTCTTTTCTATATTTCATCTATCGATCGACCTTTGACCTTTGATCAGAGGACTGTTTCCTCCATCTATTTATTTGGATTTAGGAAGTTTTTCATTCCCTCTACATTTTTTTGTATTGATATATTGATACTATGTTGGCTTGCTTCCTCTTGTATACACACACACACACACACACACACACACACACACACACACACACACACACACACACACACACACACAC
>JBBMJM010000001.1:1463048-1476298 GCA_037832705.1 Centriscus cristatus | reverse complement strand
ACTCATCCATTCACTCATCCATTCATCCACTAACTCATCCAATCACTCATCCATTCATCCATTTACTCATCCATTCATCCACTCACTCATCCAGTCATCCATTCACTCATCCATTCATCCATTTACTCATCCATTCATCCATTCACTCATCCATTCATCCACTCACTCATCCACTCACTCATCCATTCATCCATTCATCCATTCACTCATCCATTCATCCATTCACTCATCCATTCATCCATTCACTCATCCATTCATCCATTCACTCATCCATTCATCCACTCACTCATCCATTCATCCATTCACTCATCCATTCACTTCCACGGTGATATCTCTGGATTTCATTCAGGTCATTATTACTCATCATACATCTTAAATATGAAGGTCACTCTGTGATACATCTCAGTACATTGTGGATCAGTACGGATTGTTCATGGATAATTCCTCATAAACTCGGTTGAGGTTATGTCAAGGTCAGATGGAGGTTGGTTTAAGGTTAAATCCAGGTTAAGATTAGGTTAAGCTGACATTAAGGTCAAGTCTAGGTTAAGGGTTATTTGACGACAACACACCTAAGACACCTGATTGTTGTTACTTATATGACCACTAGAGGGTGTCTGATAATACAAAGCAAACCGTCAGCGTGTTTTCTGCTGACGGACATCGTCTTGTTTGAGCTTTGGAAAATAACAGCCTGCCTTCCTGCCTTGACTCTTTTTCATCACATCGACCATTAACATCAACCTTATCAAAGACATTTGTCACAGGACTTGTTGAACATCGCCAACATGCTCTTTTGTCGTGAGTGACACTGTTTTGTGAAAGGTTAATTGCTTCTGGTCGTAATAAAAGGCCAGATTCAAGGCTGTGATTGACATAAATCGAGGCGCTCGTCCCTCTGCCACAACCATCCTTGGTGCCAGGTCAGTTTTAGACAATTGGGATTTATTATTAAAGACAGTCGCTGCACTTTCTGTGACATCCCTTTAACAGGGTTTCCCCTCCTTTATGTGGCCCATCGAAGAAAGACACTTGTCCGCCCATGACCAGCTTTATAGCCTACAAGGGAATACATTTTCCAATGTCACAGTTACAGCCAGCGACAACTTATTTGAAGATCAGATGATTAATTCTGCAATTGCGCATACAAATTTGCTTTTGAGCAACAACGATGCAAAGAGAGGAGCAATAAATCTTTGCCTCTCCGCGCAGTGATTACTCTCTGTCTGCAGAGTATTGGACTTTTAACACAGTTCTAGACAGAATGTTAACATCAACGTTTTCCAGCACACAACAACAAGACAAAGCATGGAAAACCTTGGGCAGATACAAGTTTAAGGAAAATTAAGTTAAATTAAATTAAAAAACATCTCAGGAAAACTTCAGCAGCCGGTAAGGCCAAACGGTGATACCTGATTTGTATTCACTCCTCTCCCCCAGCAGCTTTGGGGTTGTGAGATTTGAAAGTTTGGGAGGAGAGTGAGCTTCAGATGGTGCTGCAGAGGTGGATGGGGTGTGCACGGCGAGGCTCAACCTGCAATGGCTCAGCAGGTTTTTGTAGACACCCTTGGAAGCATGTGCCAGGCCTGAAGGTCAGCCTGCCTCCTCATCAGCCCTTTTGTGCAGACAGCAAAGATCACATGAAGCAGCTGGGGCTGGAGGCCTGGTGAGCGGCACGGCCCGTCATTGACCGGCAGCCCCCTCCTGCCTAATTACCTCGCTGCCCTGGCCCCGTGTTCAACCGGCCCTCTCCGGTAAGTAAGGCTGGGCCGCTCCGATGGCCGGGAGCCTACCCTCATTAGAGCCTACAGAGTCTCTTCTGATTGAAGTCGCACACACATTCGACTAGACACCATCAAACACTAATGGGATAGCGAGAAGGCAGAGACAGACAATAAAACACATAATACAACACAGAAGCACTGGTGAGCGTTCAGCCGACGTACTTATGTCGAGTACTCAGGATGAAAATTAAGGCTTTTCATCGAGGTGTCATGCCAGTGACTCATACAGCCTGCTGGGTAATGAGTCCACACACACACACACACGACTTTGGCCCTCTGATACCCCCCCCCGTGTCAGCGGCAGACGTCCCTGCCACTGTGTGCGACACCACAGCCAAGATGGAAGAAGCTGCTTTACTTAGGGCTCTTATTTGTTTGCCCATTTGTTTCTCTCTCTTTGCTTTCATCTTTATCTTTTGTCGCTGCCCCCTTCTCCCTTCCTCCCTCCCCTGAGAGACAAGCGTGGAGTGGAGGAGGTTGGGGAGGCAGGGGAGCAGGATAACATAAAACGAAAAAAAAAACAGAGGGGGTCTCTTTTGAAGGAGAATGAGGAGAATTGAAAATGGCCGATGTTGTGAAGGGGGTGAGATGAAGAAAGCCAATCTGCCTGTGAGGGCAGAGAGGAGTCGGCAGAACCGGAGGAGGCTGAATCGAGAACGAGAGCGACAGGAATCCTGTCGGTGCCTCTTCCTCCACCAAGGAGGGGAATCAAGAGTAACAGCGTAAAGTACTTTTTGAAGTATGACTGTGATAGAATAATCCGCACCCAGGGAATCACAGCCAGCGTGGCTGCGGGTGCAGGCAGAGGCCACAGGGAGGCGCTGTGACAGAGGGGGCGCCCACTGTAAAGCTCCTCTCACCAGCACCACTTCTCATCAAGCCGAGTGCCGCTCCACAGCACAAGCTGTTTTCTCACAGAGATAGAACTGTAATGATACAAGGAGGTCCTATAAAAACTTTTTGCTCACGTAACAAGAATGGATGGCAGCACCAGTTTCCAGCAGACCTCGTTTTATCACCTTCTTCTCCCCCTTTTTGATATTTCTACCTGAGGCTGTGACGATCAAATGACTGTATCTTCATGCAGATTTGCAATTAAGATTCCCTCTCTCTCATCAGGCCTCTTTGTGTTGTCCCCCCTTCTTCCTTGTGTTTTTATGATCTGTTGTTCGCCGATCTCCCAGACTACGACCGTCATAATTGCATTACGGGAGCAGGAGAATAAGAAGTGATGGGTGGAAGGGGGGGTACGTATCTTTGGATGTGAACTAAATGTGGAAGAATCGTTGCTGCCATTTAAACGTCCATCTCGTTTCCGTTTTCAGGCACTGATGAGTGTCATTTATTTATTTACTGCGTAATTCATTTAGCTGCTCCCCCCTCAGGCATCCACGTCTTATAGGAAAGAATGAGGTGATTTGTTTATTATTGTTCTGTCATTGTTGCGTTTGTCCCTTATGCTTCGGTCCGCACAGTCACTGCATGACAGGATATTAATCAAGATGTCGGCAGAGGAACGCGTCGAGCCCTTTAAGAATCCGGTGTGTGATTCTCAGAGGTTCGTAGCTGCTCGTACCGACTGCGGGTTAAAGTCACTCTCCCACCAGCTGTCCTTGAATTCGACCTTCATTCCGCTTCTGCACACAGACGTGTCGTTTCCACCGGCTTAATGTTTCAAGCTCGGTCCACAGAATAATTTGGTGAGGATCTGAGACACGTTAGCCCTTCAGATAGCTCCAATGCTAACTCCTTTGTATCACCAGATACAACATCCCGGGTGTCTTATAAACACCCGGGATGTATTTATGCTAATGTTAGCACGTAGCCATGATGCATGAACTGGTTCCTGGCAGTCGAGATGCTTTAGCCTCATTGTCTTAACGTTATGGTCTTTTATGCTAATTTTAGCACGTAAGGTTCAGCTGGATGAGCTCACAGTTCTGAACATTTTGGTCCATTTTGTTAATTTTGTCTGGCTCCGTTTTGTACTTTGCACTTCCTCTACTACGTTGTCAGTGTGAGTTTGTTGTCTTGTGCTGCTGCTTCATCGTCGTCTGTGCTCGGCGGCGTTCGCGGCGTTCCTTCAAGCAAAACACAGTGCTTCGGTTAAACTGCCGTCAAATGCTGCTGCCTCCATTCCAAGATTTTGCCTTTTTATACTTGAGTTATTCAAGGATTCATTACAGCTGTAGTTCTGATACAGCAGCATCATGGCTGACAGACATATGATGGTCATGGCTGGATAAAATACACTTTTTAAAATACAAATACACTTTTATCAAGGTCACGTACTCCCAACGCAGCCGGAGCAGTTAGTCTGAGATTCTAGGACCGTGTGAAGGGCTTGACATTGGAGGTAATCGACGGCCCATCGGCTCTCATGAAGATGCAGAAGAGGAGGGGTTTTTTTTTGGGGGGGGGTGGGTGCTACAGAAGGGGAGTGATGATGCCGATACCGACCTGGATGAGAACAGGCTCTCTGATCCGTCGTCACATTCTCTCGTCTCGCTCACAAAGGAAAAGAATTAAAAACAGTCCTATGTGACCACCAGGCGACACTGGGCGCTCTGAGAAGGCCTCGCTGGGACGGCAAACAGAGGGGGGTCACCCCACACGGCACAGGATGACAGCGAGTGGAATAATGGCAGGCTTAGACGGAGCCTTGTCCAATGTTGTTTTAGCCGTTTGAGAATTGATTTATTCTTACCGATCCAACAAACCCCATGTATTCTCAACCAATGGATGGAGGACGAAAGGTATCATTTGTCAGAAGCCCACCGGTCCACTCATGAGAACAGAAATTGTTTGTGAACATGGATAACAATAGCGAGCGTGACCGCTGCCGTTCTGTGTCACTTCCTTCGCTTCCCAACTGCAGCCGCTGCCCTGAGAAATGAGAGAAACATCCCTGATATTCTTTAAATTGGATTTCTGGCTTTCTCTCCAACTGACGACAAGTTAGCTTCATTATGCTAAGATAAGCTACACTAAGCTAAGCTAAGATACGTTAGCTAATTTACATGCTGCATGGAATAAAAGGTGCTCCGACGACTTTCCGTCACTTCTCATCTCCTGATCCTTTCCTGCATTCGGTTCCTTCTTGGTGGGTTCAACCGTTTCCTGACGTCGTTATCTTGACACACTGATCATCATCAAACCCCAACCTTGGTTTGCTGTTTCTCCTGGCATGTCTTGCATTAATAACAGCAGAGAGAAGGCGCCAAATTAGCTGGAAATGATTTAAGATGCTCGGGAACCTCTTGTCAATCAAGCCAACTCAGTCGGTTCCAAGCCTGGGGAGGGATGTTCTGGAGGTCAATGTGAAGGCAAGGACGCGCTCGTCTGGACGGCAAAACAGTGGTACGCAGAGCCATGTGCTGAGATACAACCCCGACAACAACTCGACCGTGCTGGGACCCCCCCAACACACACACACACACCACCCCGCCTCTCGGACTCCTGCAGTGGACGCCGGTCCCTCCTTCCTCCTCGGCTCTTCACTTCCTCCCGTCATAAATCTGGATGAATCCACAAACCGCTGTCTGCTCCATCTGTCTCACTCGCTCATGTAGCGCCAGAGAAAACCTCTTTGCATCCCCTGCAGCCGGCAGCCCGTCCCCCAGCCTCACTTAGCACAGAATGAAACGGAGAAAGAAATATCATGCACTGGGAAGTTGGGATGAAGATACACCTGTCCGCCGAGTCAGGGGGGACGGAGAGCCGAGGCTGAACGGGAGCGCAGAGATGTCCTGAAACATCAGTGGTGGCTTCGTTCCACATCAAACGAGAAACTAGGAAACGATAGCAAAGAACTGAGCTCCACCCCTAATGTGACCCCCCCCCCTTCTTATCTTTTACTTCTTCATTTTCCTTTTTATTTCAACAGTCAAATGAAAACTGACCCTCCATCTCTGGGTGGGCTTCAACCCCCGACCGTTGTTAACAGACAGACCCACTAACCACTGGTCCACAGACACAGACCACCGCTGCTGTTGTGGAGTTCTAGTCACAGACGCTGACGACAGATTCCTGGATCCAGATGTTCCAGAACATTTTATCCTCTGGTCCTGGTCCATCAGCAGCGTCTACTCAACATTTCATTCACATCTGTTCCCATCTGTTTTTGACTTATTGAGTAACAGGAAGACCGACGGATACAAATGAGAACCTCCTTGGTGGAGGGAACAGATGGGATCAGACCAGTTTAACAGTGTGTGTTCCAGACGCTGGTGGACCACCGCGACCACCACGGCTGTATCTTCATTTCTCCTTTGTTCTGTTCATACGTTCACCAGAGATCACTGGTCTGCTCAGCGGTGCCTCCTGAGGTGCTGTCAACATGTTCTAGATGTTTCTATGTCCCTGATCTGTCAGGTGAAACCTCTGAAGATCCCTCAGGTCTCAGAGCGTCGTCAGCGATCATTGAAAAGAAGAAGAAGAAGAATCTTCACCAAATGGACGTACATGACAAACACCCAATTTGCTTTGTCATTTTCTCTCTCGGCACACATTCTGATAAAGCCCCCCCCCCTGCCCCCCGCAGGGCTTTAATGATCTATCTGTATATTTCCAAATTAGATGTAATGTTGGACCAGTTCAATACTACGACAGGTGAAATTGTTTGAGCTGAGACCAAATGTCAGCTTCAATATGTGGCTGAGTGGAATCAATCTTTGGATTAATGGACAGTGTCGGCTGCAGCGGGGGTCCACCGACACCAAAGTCCCAGAAAACACACAGCTCACCCCGGCAGATACGGCTCAGCGGTCCAGACTGGGCTCATTACATCCCACCCACCCTTCTCCACCACGAGCACCAGGGTCCTGACCACACAGTGGGTCAATGCCCAGCCGCGGGGGGGTGGGGCCATGTGTTAGCATTCAGCAGAGTGAGGAACAACAGCAGTGGGCTCATATCATCATCCAGCTCACAGCTCCCAGGGTCCGACATCCTCCCTGGGCTGGGGTCTCGCCTGAGTGCTGCTCTCCTGCCCTTTTCTCTCCACGGCAGCGTTCAGGAAAGGGCACGCGCGCTCGGGATGGGGTGGGTGGGTGTGTGGGTGTGTGTGTGTGTGTGTGGGGGGGGCTTGTTTAGACAGCAGGGGACCTCCGCCGCACTCGAGCGCTCAGTGGTCGACACGGAGCGTGATTGGTCGAGAGGAGCGAAGGGGAGTTTGACAGGGAAATAATCTGATCATGGCATCGTCTGTGTGTTACAGCAGGAAAAAAAGGTGAGTTTACCTGTTGACGGGTGGTGGGGGTGGTGGGGGTGGTGGGGGCGGTGGGGGCGGTGGAGCCCCAGACATGAAAGAGAAGAAGAAGAAAAGGCGCTTTCGTTAGCGTGTGTCGACATCAGACACCAACAGCTGATTCCAGCCTCCTCCAACGACTTCTGTCGCAGAGGGTGGAACCGTCGATGAGTCTGGGGGCTGCAGACGCAACGTGAACGCTCCTGTTGGATCGACTGGGAAATGTTGTTCAAGTATTTGGGCGGATCAACTGCACCTGGGAGCGTCAATGAGCAGATTTCAGTCCCGTCAGAACGTTCCGTGTCAGTCGTCAGGACCACATGACCCAGAAGGTCCCTCAGGTGGTGCTGATGATGTGACTTTCCCTGTCTCCAGAGTCTCCACACTGATTGTTGAGATCATCCTTCAGCCCCTCGATCTGCATCTTCATCACTTCCTCATACATTTCTTGCCAAACTGAAATCAAACAAGTTTCCTCTCTGGTCCAATTTCTGCCTTTTTTCACAGCGAACGTTTTGGCCTTTTTCCCTCCTGTAAACACCGTTTTCTGATGGGGGCTGTCTGATGGGGGCTGTCTGATGGGGGCTGAAGACACAACAGCAGGAAGTGTTGGTGGAATCATTACAATTTAATTCATTTCAACTCAGACGGCTTTCATGCGTCAGCATGAACAGATTAATTTGCCTTCAGGACAAATGATGGACCAGACAGGGAGGGGGCGTCGACGTTGTACGTGACGTATACGGCGACAGGTGTGTGTGAGCGGTGAGAGGAGGCCCGTGATTGGACGGTTCGGAGCCATGAAAGAAGCTGACACAGGAGGAGCAGGGAGACAAAGGGCGACGCCGGATTGGGAGAAGAGACTAAAAACATGTGACCACCTGAGTGGAGACGATTCTTTGTAAAGTGTCGGAGGCGGATGTGAAGTAAAACTTTATAAACTGGTCATCACACATCACTTGGACCTCGTGAAGTACTGGTTTACTGACGTAAAGTACCTCGTAACACAGCACAGGAGGAGTTGGTTGTTGAATTTATGTCGCCGTTTGCCGGCCAAGGACACGAGCAGACGACATTGATCGTGACACCTAATTTACAGCGAGAGGCTGAAAAAGACACTTTGATATATGCATGGACGTCACATGACCACGGAGCAACGACGTATACTGGAGAAACCACAGTGGAGTGCAGAGTGAGTGAGAATGTGGAAATATACATTACAGCTGATATAATAAGAAGAATAAGAATAAAAAGAATAATAATGTCATTATTTGACACCCATAAATGGTAACTTTTACAAAATAAATAAGCTCTGTTTTAGTTGTTAATTATATATACGTACATGAACATAAGGTCAATGTGCAGCCGGCTGCTGCCGTCGTGATGATCCCCAGTGAAGTCACTGACGGTCCACACGACTTCTGACAACAGGGAGAGGAAACCTCCTCCTCCACCGTAGATTGTATTTTCATTTATTCATGTCGAGCTCCCACCAGCGCAACGCTTATCCCTCCACGAGAGCCTCCCCAGCTCGCTCCAATCTACTGCCAACGTTCGCACTCTGGTACATTCTGTGCGAAATGGAGCCGCAGACAGAACACGGGCGTCATCACCACAAACCGCCCGCCATCAGCAAAACAAACAAAAACCGTGTCACACTATTAATGGAGGCTACTGATGCAAAACCACTTGTCTCATCAGCGTCATGTCTGTGCCGGGGCCCCCCCCACATACACACACACACACACACACACACACAGAAGGCAAACAATTGATTTCTTCTTTACAAATAATACAAAGAGTGACGAAGAAACCAGCAAGGACATTTGGTGTGATGTCTCTTAGAAGACAAGAGACCCATAGAATTTCATGAATAAATGAATGAATTAAAATTCGTCTAATCATACCTCAGGAATCCCTCACACACACACACACACACGCACACACACGACTGCCAAGGAACCTCCGTCAGTAGTTCCATTTACAAACAAACACATTTAATCTACGGGCGCACAAACAGGGAGGAGGAAGAGGGGGTCACTATGGCAACTGCATGTATAACCTTTTGCAGTATGTGTCTTTGTCCATGCTTCTTCATTAGGATTCATAGATCATCAATGAAAACAATTCTGCGTCTCTCTGCTGGCACAGTGTGAATGATTGTCTGCACACAACAACACAATGGAGATGAACCCCCCCATCCCCCCCTCCATTTTTAGACCGACTACATTTCTGTCCAACCACAGAGGACCTGAGACTGAACGTCAACATGGATCCTCGTCTGAATTCAACACTGACGGTTCTGGATATGAAATTAGACATGCATGAAGGACACACACACACACACACACACACACACACTTGCTTTACAAAAGTCACGTGGGACCAACCAGCTAACGAAGGGCTGGACTCCACACACTTGAGAAGAGGACGGATGTTCTGATCTTATTGCGTCAGCTTCTTCACGCTCAATATTCCAGATGTCGAGTGGCCAGAGATGACTTTGGTGGACCGTTTGGTCCACGCTCCAGAACGGACGATGGCAGTTACACACCAAGAAACAGGAGGCCAAACGCCGTGAAACAAGAAGAAGACGAGCAACTCGAGTGTAAACAATTTATTTCAATTTATGGGTTCATTATCTAATGTCAGCATGTTTGCACTGTGGAGTTTCTGATCTCTTATTTCATTAATTCTGTTCAGTAAATATGAACTCAATAAAAAGAAAGAAAAAAGTGACGTGTTGATGCGCACACACACACACACACACACACAAGGTCTTGAGGTTGTGTTGAGATTTAGATTCATAGCTCATATTCTTCAGTTTGATTCAATCCTGAAACGTGCTGTTGTGTATTTCAAGTGTCAATGTTTCCAACATCGACTTGAAAAAACAAGGACAGGCACGCTTTGTACATTTGTAAACTCCTTGTCGACGGAGCAACAGGAGCAAGCTGTTTCCCAATGAGTCTGGAGACCACTACATGCTCTAATTGATATGACCTTTAATTGCTCATTCAGTGCGGAGGAAGAAGAGGAAGACATCAAGCCAGTCCGCTGTGACTCAGGCTAAAGAGGCAGAGGCACGGTGTAGATTGGCCGACGCCGCCAGGCCCCGTGGACATAATTAAACCTGAATAACAAACACTTACACAAGTGCTCGGCTCTCCTGAACAACATTTTCAGAACATCCAGGACACCGGCTCATTGCTCTTTCAGTCGCTCCTCAGTCATGAGGATTTGTTCCTGTGTTGAGAATCCAGTTGGAGCCGAGGCGATTAGGCCCAACGTCTATGAGCTCCTCTTCTCCCGACCACCATGAGGTTTCTAAGCGTCCGTAGCCGGGAAATCCAGCGTCACGTCGATAAACGTTGAAGCTTCTTTCAACGGTAGCCGCAGACCTCCAAATACGGGTGCAGCTATTGGATAGCGCTGCGACCAATCAGAGCAGCACACAAGGTGACACGATCAAAGTCTTTGTTCTGGAGAATGGAAGACGGCGGAATGGACACGATCCTTGAAAACGACGTCAACCGTCAGGATTCGATTCAAATCACCGCTCTTCTCCAGCAGCTGCCATCTTTGTATGTCCCGTTAAGCCCCACCCACAGACTCATTTGATTGGTCTTCACCGTTTTCGGTCCGAGTGAACGAGCGTCGATGGTTCTTGTCACACATCATGTCTTTGTTGCAGAAATCCCGTACACACACACGTCAACAGGCGTCGGTGTTCACGCTAACCTCCGAGAGGTGAAATCACACGACGAATCGTCTGTGGCCAGAACAGATGTACAAACAACAAAAACAAAAAAAACATCTGCATTGTGCTGTTTTACATTTACAAAAGCCTATTTGCATTTTGCACAGCAGCATTCCTGCGGGAGCAGAAACTTCCCTCGTGCACTCCGAACACCTACAATAATAATAGAGCCCCTCCCTCCTCCGGGTGAGCGCTCTGCTTCACGTTGTCCATCTGGACGGCGGCGGCAGCAGCAAACCGCTGGTCACCAGGTGATATCCCTGCTGGGCTCGTCCTCCCGTTCCAGGCGGCTCTGGGTGCAGGGTCTGGACGTCTAGACGAGCGTCTCATTAACTTTCCGGCGGCTCACCGGTAGTGACTGCAGAGACCTAAGCTGGCCTGCCTGCAGGGAGGGGACGGGTCCTGATTGAGAGTGTGCTTTATTACTGGGGCTTAGGTGGGGGCTCTGGGATTAACACGCACGTCTTCCACCTTCATGGGTGCAATGAGGACTTGTAGTGCTGCTGAAGCAGGAGCTGGAGCCCAGAGAGCGAAACAGCTTTTCTTACTTTGCATTGCTGGACTGACCAGAGGCTTAGCACCCACGTCCTGGAGGTCTGGGTGGATGTGGGGTACTTACAGCAGTCAACCGAAATCTCTGAAGGGGCTGCAGGAAGTTTGTCAAATGTTCTCCACGTTTCCTCCTTGTTTCCTTCCTCCTTGTTCTACGTCTGTTGAACGTGCCCTTCTGAAGCACTTTGACCTGCATGTGTGTCAAGTTAACGACCCGTTTGGACCAGTCACATGGGTCCCCAACCGGATGACGACACTGACACGTGAAAACCCCGATGGCTGCTGCTGGTGAAGAGCGGTGGTTGGAATCGGACCCGAAGGCCGACGAAGATCTCACCCATCCCATCTCTTCTGGAACAGACGCTGACCTTTGCCCTGTCCTCTCCTGCGTCCTGTCCTGGTGGCAGCACTGGCCAGCACCGGTATGTCGATTGTCCGTTCCAGAACCTTCCTCTGTCGGTCTGCGGGTCTTCCTCATTGTGACGGCTGCTTTCAGCCAAATGTTTACAGTCAAAGAATCTCTGTACTTTAGACGATTAAGCGATAAGAAAGAAAGTCAAAACAATGGTGGAACAAACAACGTTCCTCTGCTCAGCCTTTTGCATAATTAGAATGCCCGGGGGCCGAGTGATTCACTGAGATCTGCTCTCTGCAGGGAGGGAAACCTAAAATAGCAGCCGCTGATTGTCGCACAATTGGCTTCGGCGGCAGCGTGCAGCTGTGCTCGTCTGTCCGTCTGTCCGTCCTCGAACTGATTGCTGCTGCGCGGCTGCCAGCCCATCAGGTGCAGCATCACCAACATCCATCCCGACTGCGTCTAGAAACATCAGGTCAGAAGCTGCTGCGTCACGTACAGCAGCGGGTTCTCCTTGGGATTAGCGCGGCTGAGTTCAAAGCCTGAATGCTCCAGCTGCAGATAAACGAGGAGACAAACGGAGACCCCACCCTTCTCCAACAAGACGAGGCACAGCGGCGCCGACAGACATTTCCAGCCAGGTTCACTGCCGATGGGAGAGTGTGGTAAAACATCCACCTCTCAGGGTTGTTACCCCCCGCCAGCTTCTTCATCATCGCGGCTGGCGAACATCTGGATGCTGGAATATTAAAGTGCTTACGAGTGATTTCCAGAGGATGCTGAAGGTCAACGCCTGATACGACTGGTCTATTGAAGTCGGCTCCCGTTGTCATTACTCAAAGAATTCAATATGCATAATGAATGAAACACAAAATTCATTAGCACAAAAAATGTTTTCCATGTTTTATCACCTTGTGATAGGGGGGATTTTTCAACATGAATAATCGGAAAATAATTCCCCTGCAGTATTTTCATGTGTGAAGGTAATGACGACTCAAAGTAATAATAAATAAAAAAATAGGAATAAGGAGCAGAGCTGGTGTAATCGGAGCTCTTTGGACTGTCAGGTTTTCAACGGTTCCAGTATCTCCAAATATTAATTAGCTTGCTGTGCATCTGATTACGGACACGCCTGAAGTTGGCGCGATAAAAAAAATGCTTTATCTGCTGGTTCCTCCACTGAAGAGAAGGTGCAGATAAAAGTGGTATCGCGAGGTTCATGCATGGAGAATCATGTCCACAGTATTTCCTCTCTTCTGAAGTCAATAGGCCTGTAACGTGAGCGCTGCACTGGACGGCGACGGTCCCTGGACAAGCTGGCTGAGCGCGCTAATGAAAACAGAGCAACCGGGGTGGGGGGTGGGGGGGTGGGGGGGTGTTGAACAAACACAGGAGGAAACGTCTTCAAGGTCACAGACGAACAGCCGGGCTGAAGGATGTTGGATAGAAACGTTCTCTGCCGGCTTTACGACGATAAAAGACACACACACACACACACACACACACACACACACACACACACACACACACACACACACACACACACACACA
>JBBMJM010000001.1:1352681-1366119 GCA_037832705.1 Centriscus cristatus | reverse complement strand
ATCACCCCTACTCCATTCCTCTTCCCATCTAGACCATGATAAAACAACTTGTAGCCTCCTCCAATGTTTCTTGCCTTGCTGTCCTTCCACCTAGCCTCCTGCACACACAAAATATCTACTCGTCTATTCTCCATCATGTCAGCTAATTCTCTACCTTTCCCTGTCCTCGAACCTACATTCAGAGTTCCTAACCTCAGACTGATCCTTCTAACCTTCCTCTTTTCCCTCTTTCCTTGTACCAATCATCCTCCTCTTCTTATTTGACCAACAGTAGTCCATTTTCCAACAGTACCCTGTAGATGAACAGCACTGTTGGCGGTCGTTGTTGACCCGGGCCTCCACCGATCCGGTTTGGAAATCGTTCTGATGACTCGCATATTTAATTTGGCAAAGTTTTACGCTGGATGCCATTCCTGACGCAACCCTCCACATTTATCCGGGCTTGGGACCGGCACCAGGCATCAGTGGTTTCTGCAACTGCAACTGCTACTACAACTGCTACTGCAACTGCTCCATAACCTCTAACATGACATATTTTAGACTAATTTTCCGTTTTTTTAAATTGTTTTGTGTCATAAATCAAAAGTCTTTGCCTTTCACCAGGTCGAGATGCTGGAGAGAAAGTACGGCGGCTCCTTTGTAAGTCGCAGAGCAGCTCGGACAATTCAGACGGCCTTCAGGCAGTACCGCATGAACAAGAACTTTGAGCGGCTCCGAAGCTCTGCATCTGAAAGCCGCATGACACGACGCATCATCCTGTCCAACATGAGACTTCAGTATTCGTTTGACGACCGCCAGCCGCAGCAGCAGGCCCAGACGCAGACCAACTTCACTCACAGTGTGGCCATTGGGCCACCGCACTCCCCCGACCCCGAGCGCCCAGGAGGCTACACCCACCTGGAGGATTCTTTCTCCAAACAGGTGATGCTTCTCCGTCCTCAGGTGGTTCATATGTGTTGATTTCTTTTTAACAGTAGCATCAACACAATGGACGTGCTTTAAAATCCCTTATCAGTTCACATCGTTACCATTCATTCACACTAAATCATGACCCAAGAATAATATTGAACATAAAAATTAGGTTTTAGCAGCAGCATAGGCTTAAGTGATAGAGTTTGCACAGACCATTTGTTATATTTGTGTTGTTGTTCCAAGGTCATAAAACAGCGTTACTGTTGTTTTTGTTGTTTTGATGGGTCTTGTTGAGGTTGATTGAGCGTGGATCTGTTGGTAATGCCTTAGGTGTCCAGTAGGGTGAATCCTGCTCCTGTAGTGATTGTAAACTCGATTCTTTTTACTGAATTGAGTTCAAATGATTCACTCACCAAAGTGAATTGATTTTTCGAGTCATTTGAGTCACCGAGTCAGCTTCCCAGAACCCTTGTTTATCATGGGGTTACGTTCCAAAAATAACCCGTGATAGACAAAATCTGCGAAGTAGTCACATTTTATTTTTGTAAATACTACTGTAAAATAATATTTTAATAGTATGAAGTTAAACACATTGTGACTCGTGTATTGCACCGTTCCTCCGACTTTGCTTCTTCTTCATTCTGCTCCTTTTCTACTGAAGAACATAGTTATCGGTAATTGCTGGCACTCTTTGTTCTTCTGGACAATAAGATATTTATTTATTTTTTATTTATTTATTTTTTATAAACAGACATGCCACCTTCGCTTCTATCCGAGAAGTATAATGAACGATTCATCAAAGGGTCCCATTCTTGCGCTGCGCGCTGAAGTTCCAAGGACATTATTGCCAAGTTGCCAAGCGATCAAGTATTAGTCCATCCTCCTCATCTTTATCAACAGTTATCTCCTCTTCTTCCCCTTCTCCATCATCCTCGCTTGGTGACTTTGTCATCTCTGCCACATCGTCATCAGTCAGCGAATGTGTGTCTGCATCAATCAGGGCATTAATGTCATGAGGAGTGATGTCATTAAAGCCGTCTCCTCTGAGCTGTTTAGCAAGATTCACAGCTGTATCAACCGCGGAGTGATGGATCTCATCGAGATCGTCTCCAGTCGGGGTTTGCACTGCCTCTGGCCACAGTTTTTTCCAGCAGGTCAGTGCACTTAAAAAAAACTGCATAAAAAAAATCCACAAAGCCGTGAAAGGTGAAGCGTGATATAGCGAGGGTTCACTGTACTTGTGAACACAAGTTTCACCTGCTACCATTTCCAACTGATTGATACTGCTAAAACCGCTAATTGAAACAGGGAAATAATCAATTTCATTGAGGAAAAAAGAGAGAAAGACCAAGTTCTCAAAAAACGGTTAATAATGAATTAAATGTAAAAAACAACAGAAAAGAAAGTGTTCAACCAGTGCAAGATAAGAAAATAACTATTTACAATATACTGGTGCAAAAGTTATAAATAAAAAATGAATGGGAATAACTTAAACAAAATTGCAATACATTCATCCAGTCGTTTATTAGCGACAGCCCGAAGTGCCCGGCACTTCCTTCGTTCGAGTTCGGGTTTCGAGTTCGGGCTGCCGTGATTCAACTCACACAGGGACGGAGGGGTGAGTGCTCGATTCGTTCGTTCGAGTTCGGGTTTCAGCTCACACAAGGAGGGAGAAGGGCAAAAGCCGAAGGGAGAAGAATATGTTGTTAGAACAGCAGTTGCAGAGTAGCGATAGCAGATATGAATCCGTGAACGAGTCAGTGGGGATGGATCGTGATTCATGATTCAGAAAAGTGACTCTCGAGTATTGAAAGATTCGTTCATGACTCGCACAACACACACGCACAGCACTACCAGACGAGTGAAGGCAAGAGCACCATACCCGATTCGTCTTACTCATCCCACAGTATTTTCCACCTGTTAAAGGTATTTAACGCACAAAAAGTATTATAAACGTAGTGGCACACGATGTTGACTATTACTGGTTCGTCGTTGTGTGTATTCAGTGAAACACGTACTTTTTATGTTGGTTATGACATAAGCTAGCTGAGAAGTTTAGCTAACTGCTACGATTTTTTTTTTCGCGGTAGTGCGCGACTGCTTGTTGCGTCAGATTCATGTTTGCATTAAGGTTCTGTCAGATGCTGGAAAACATGGTTTCAAGTTCATGTGCAAGCTTAAATACATTAGGGTAAACGAAAAAAATCGGTGGTGGAAACTGAGGTTTGACGTTAAGGAACAGAGGGTTGAGGAGGAGCGCTTGCGAGGTGTACGCCCATTATCATGTTTGTATGTCATTTGGCCCTCAGTGAAATCAATAATCCCCAAAAAGCCAAACATACTGTAATTTGATCATTGGACTGCTTCATTTGTCATTGGTTATGTGACTGAAGATGTGGTTCACTTGTAGTGTCCCGGCTGTCACCACACCACCACGCCCCATATACAGAGCAACAGGAGATGATGAACGAACGGGGGTTCGAAGCTAGACACGAATGATACAGTCCTTGCTAGTTAATCTATGACAATAGGGAAAAAAAGCAGATCCCATCCCAGAATATCAAATAATAATTAGAGCATGTTCCTGCCCTGGTGCACCCCTGTGTTCCCTCCAGGTTAAGACCTTGGCTGACTCCATAGATGACGCCCTGACTTGCCGTGCGGGTCGTGATGACTCCCAGGAGGGCAGCAGAGAGGGTGGAGGGATGAGCGAGGACTTTGGAGAGTGTGTGTGGAGCAGCAGCAGCAACCCGTCCTCACAGCGTGGTCTGGGCGACCGGGTCAGAGGAGCCGGAGGAGGCCTCAGTATGCATGGCGACAGCACGGCCACCTCCTACAGCGACGTCACCCTGTACATGGACGATGGCATGCCGTCCTCCCCACTGTCCCTGGATCGGGCCCCCAGCAGCACTGATACAGAGTACTGGGGCCCAGGTGGTGGTGTTGGAGGACGTGAGGACAGCAGGGACACTGAAGGAGGGGGCAGCAGTAACAGCCGGCGCAGCACCCCTTGCACTGAGTGCAGGGACTATCGCCTCAGGGGCGCACATCTGCCCCTGCTAACCATCGAGCCGCCGAGCGACAGCTCTGTGGACATGAGCGACCGCTCCGACCGCGGCTCTCTGACCAGACAGCTGGTGTACGAGCAGGAGCCTGGCATGGGTGGGGGCTCTCCTCAGGGAACCCTCAAACACTCCCCAAACACAGGACCCCGCCCGCCCTCCACAGCAGCCGCCCAGGGGCAGATCCGGGCGCCCAGCAGACCCATACCCACGCACATCCCCCACCAAGTGGCGCCTCACCACCACCACCATCACCACCACCACCCCATCCACCACCATCAGTACCCAGACACACCATCGTCGTCCTCGTCGCCCCAGCAGCCGCCCACCACCCCCCTGTCCTCCTCGTCCTCCACAGCTCTGCCCTCCGGCGGGCTAGAACAACCGTGCTCCGACGGAGACAACGACTCTCTTAACTCCACCACCAACTCCAACGAGACGGTGAACTGCAGCTCAGGCTCCTCGTCTCAGGATAGCCTGCAGGAGCCACTACCGCCGCTGGGCAAGCAGACCTATCAGAGGGAAAGCCGCCACAGCTGGGACTCTCCCCCCTTCAACAGTGACGTGGTGCAGAGACGCCAGTACCGGATCGGCCTCAATCTCTTCAACAAGTAAGACATTTATGAATAACAATAAGAAGAATATGTAACTAAACTTTATGTGTACAGTGCTTTTCACACACAAGCGCTAACGGGCTAACAACAACAACAAGCTCACCGTGTTGAATCTGATGTCTCCTTTTCGTTCTGTTCACATTCTCCTCCATCTTCTTCCTGTGTTTGTTTCCATCGCCTGCTCCATGTCTTGCTGCTGTGTGTATGGTGTATTGGTGTCAGTGTTACAGCCCCACCTACAGGCCTGGAGGATGTACTACAGTGTATTTGCATAGACACACACATCCAGTGTGGACAGAAAATGTTATTAACACATCCGGTTCTGTTTCCGTGTTTCTGCTCAAAGGTGGGAAGAATTAACATGCAAAACCAAATCAGTTGAAATAAACAAGAAATGCCGCCCACTCATCATTGTCTTCAGCTGAGGTTTTTAAAAGAACACACAGGATCAGTCAGTCATAAGGACACAGGAAGAGCAGCTGACTAACATGACACATCCATGAGTTTAAGTAACCGACTGAAGTGATTGACAGAAGATGGATACCTGTCCCGACCGTCTGTAGGAGGTCGGACAGGTAAAAAAAAAGAGTGTGGACAACTTGCTAGTTTGATTGAAGATGTTTTGCCACTCATCTGCAAACAAGTCCAGTTCTCTACAATTGAAGTTACTGCGACCTGGCAGACTCTTCACAGACTGTTGATCATCTGCAGGAAGCCGGAGAAGGGGATCCAGTACCTGATCGAGCGAGGCTTTGTGTCCGACACCCCAGTGGGGATCGCTCGCTTCATTCTGGAGAGGAAAGGTCTGAGCCGGCAGATGATCGGCGAGTTCCTGGGAAACCGACAGAAGCAGTTCAACAAAGATGTTTTAGAGTGAGTACTGGAGCGGGGAGCATTCCAGAGAACATTCCTTCTGTTTAGTTTCCTTTGAAATTGAGCTCACAGATCGGAATTGAAGCGAACTGCTGCTGGCAGTGAGACAAAATCAGTCCTTGCCTCACGCCAATGACAACTTGTGACAACTGAGAATCTGGATGGAATGTTCCAGAGTCAGGAGTCGGTTTGGAATGACTGAGCTGTGCTGTGTGTGTTTCAGCTGTGTGGTAGATGAAATGGACTTCTCAGGAATGGACCTGGACGACGCCCTCAGGAAGTTCCAGGCTCAGATCAAAGTTCAGGGAGAAGCTCAGAAGGTGGAGCGGCTCATAGAGGCTTTCAGGTTTGTGTGTGTTGGATACGGAAGGTTCTGTGAAGACAGACGCCAGATACAAATAAAAAGTAACTCGACTTTCAACAGGACCAGCTGTGATAACATTATTGGAACGTGTTATGTCTGTTTCTTGTGCAGCCAGAGGTACTGCATGTGCAATCCAATTCTGGTCCGACAGTTCCAGAACCCCGACACCATCTTCATCTTGGCCTTTGCCATAATCCTCCTGAACACGGACATGTACAGTCCCAACGTCAAACCAGAGCGCAAGATGAAACTGGAGGACTTCATCAAGAATTTGAGAGGTGTGTAATGCCCAATTCACGCTGGGTCAAGTGGACGGCGTGCCGACAGCGTGGGGTCGCGTGTGCGCGTTGCTTACGGCGTAGGGTCGTGAAACTTCAGGTGTAGTGAATTTCAGCATCACCATAAATGTGACTGGTCGTCGCTGCTACATGGACCTTCATAGACGACTGTGATTGGACTGTTTTGTGTCACGTGACTTTCCCAGCTCTAAGAATGAGACGAATCGAAGCAATTATGCCGATCTTGTTGTAGTTAGTGCAGTAACAAGATTCATTCACTTTCAGTGGATGTTGAAGGAAACAAAGAAAAACACAGACAAACAAAAAAAAAATGGTGGCAAGATTCAACGCTGAGCTTGGAGACAGACAGACGCAGCAGAGGAAACACTCAGGGCAGCTTGGGACCTCCGTCGGGTACGATGGAGGGTCCAAGTCAGTTCAACACATAAACAGACGTTGGGCTTTAGTTGTCCTGTTTGTTTGTGTGCTTCGAGTCACGTCGTTTTTATGGAAGAACTCATGATCCTCCTCGTCCCCGTCAAAGGTGTGGACAACGGTCAGGACATTCCACGGGACCTGCTTGTTGGAATCTACCAGCGGATACAGAAATGGGAGCTCCGGACCAACGACGACCACGTGTCCCAAGTGCAGGCGGTGGAAAGAGTCATCGTGGGCAAGAAGCCGGTGAGTTGTGTTTTCAGAACAGGAACGCAGGCCGATGCTCCGTCTGAGGAAGACGTTCTCTCAGCTGGTGTGTTTGTCGCCGTAGGTTCTGTCCCTCCCCCACCGCAGGCTGGTGTGTTGCTGCCAGCTCTACGAGGTGCCCGACCCCAACAGACCTCAGAGAACCGGAGTGCATCAGCGAGAGGTCTTTCTCTTTAACGACCTTCTGGTGGTGAGACACACACACACACACACTCACAGATGTCTCAATTTTGTGTTGTGCTTCCATCGTGTTCTATCACTCTGAACTTCCTGTCTGTGTACGTCAGGTAACAAAGATCTTCCAGAAGAAAAAAAACTCAGTGACTTACAGTTTCAGACAATCATTCCCGCTGGTGGAGATGCAAGTTCACATGTTCCAGAACTCATGTGAGACTTTTGGGGTTTTGTTTCGTGCATTTTCATGTGTTTTCTTGGGGAAGGATGAACATGTTTCATCTTTTCCACCTTATAGACTACCCTCATGGCATCCGCTTGACCACAGCAGTTCTGGGAGGAGAAAGGAAAGTTCTGATTGTCTTCATGGCTCCGAGTCAGCAGGACCGCACCCGGTTTGTCAGCGACCTCCGGGAGAGTGTTGCTGAAGTGCAGGAGATGGAGAAGTACAGGGTTGAGTGTAAGTACGCCATCTAGTGGTCGTCTGTATGTCAGAGGACATTGTGTGTCAACGGTAGTGATGACTTTGGTTCATGAGGACATGGACAACTGGATGTGACTCTCGGTTTGTTTACAGCCGAGCTGGAGAAGCAGAAAGGTGTGATGCGTCCTAGCCTGCTCAGCGGAGGTGTGGTTGGAGGAGGCGTAGGTGTAAAGGGTGATGTTGTGAATGGCACCATGGGAAGGACGAGTTTTGATGACAGCTGCTCAGTGGGTGAGGGTCTCAAACGCACTGCGCTCAGTTCATCTCTCAGGGACCTCTCGGAGGCAGGTGAGCTACCAGCACCTCAGAGACCAGGTCATTCACCTCGCAAACTCTAGACTCTCACCAAGAATATTTGTTTTGTTTCTCAAAATGTCTCATTTCTAGATCTTTCCGATTAAAGTATGACACATCAACTGAAAAAGTTACTTGTTGAGAGACAAATACGCACGAAAATTTGACAGTGGAACAATTTTTTTTTTTGTTTGTAATAACAACAAAACACTTGTCCCACTGGCAGATTTGACTGAAAATCTGCTTGAAACAAGAGAAAGTTATATAAAGTCAACTTTTTCAGTTGCTGTCTTATTTGAAGTGATTTTATGACCAGAAATTTGATATTTTGATTCGACATAAGACAACATTTCTTGGTAAGATTTTGAATTTCTGCAGTGATCTTCATGTCCGCGGAGTCACCCTGTGAGTTTGTTTCTTCTGCCACTTCCTGGCCGTCTCTCTGACGCTTCAACGCGACGTTTCGATGTCGTTGTACGTAACCAATCTTCCTCCCTTTGCTAATATGACTCTTCCTGGTGGGGTGCAGGGAAACGAGGTCGCAGGAACAGTGTTGGTTCTCTGGACAGTACCATGGAAGTAAGTCATTAAGACGAGATGTGGAACGTTTCAGCCTTCAACACATCAGTGGTGCTTCGTCCTGCACAGCATGTGTGTGTCCTCGTGTCCTGTCCTCACACCCACCATGGCTCTATGGCTCCATGTGTTCCTACTCGTTTGTCCTTCACCCAATCATACACACATCTCCATCCGACTCGGCTCTATTCGGTTTGGTTCGGGCACTTTTCCATCGCGGTTCAGTTCCTCCGGCTACGTGGAACTGCCATGACGGTGTTTGGTATACATGACAGAAACACATGTGGGACATGGAGTAGGTGGAGAACCTACTGCTGTTTGTGGAGCAGGACAGGTTCGCTGACCCGGACCTCCAACATCTGTTCTTCACTGGCTGATACACACTGTGGATGTGTGTATTGCTGAGTATGAGATGAGGAATGAAGAACTGTGTCACTATTGTCGAAGCACTCTGCGTTGTCACAAGTTTAGTTGTGGCTCAGCTCCCTTGGAGCGTCGCTGGAGGAGTTCAGTGGAAACCCTAAAAAGTTGAGACGAGTAGAGTCAAGTTGATCCGTGGTGGAAGCTATTAGTTTATAAAGTCAGATAAATAAAGATAAATAAATAATTTCAGAATCCAAGATGGCGGCACATAGCATTAGCAATATTAGCATTATTAGCTAAACTTTTTACTGTTCTTGTATCACTGAAGCCTTTGTTCATTTCAGTGAGCCGTACACTCAGTTGTTTGATTTGTTGTCAGTAAACGTTCATGACGTGTTTATTGTCAGCTAGCAACTAGCACAGAAGGGCTTTTTACCAACCTACTGTCAGTGTTACAGCTCTGCTGGCTGTTTGTGTCGACAATAGTTAGGTGCTTGTCTTACCTAATCACCGTGTTGCTTCCTGCAGTGATCACCTGGGACAGATATGAAATGATTGACGCTGTAATCTCTTAGTTCTGCCCCCCACAGACTTGTGTCTCTGCCACGCTGACCTTTATTTAGCTCAGTTACTTAAAACATTTCGCATTTAAACTGCGTCTCTCTTTTTTTGGACACGCCATGAAACTGGAAGGGAAACAACTCACCCAGATTTCACCCAGAGTGATTTCCACAAGTAGAACGTTTCGTGTGTTTATGACCTCTGATGTTTTATCCCCCCCCCAGGGCTCCATCATTAGCAGCCCCCAGCCTCACCAGCGCTACGCAGTCCCGGGTGTTGTTCCCGGCTGCTATGGAACAGAAGACTTCCGGCCTCATCGCCCCATCCTGAGCCCCGGGACGGGGGTGGGGGGTGGGCCGGGGCAACAACATACCACTGCTGGGGCAGTAGTTGGGGGAGTCTCCAGCAGTGCAGAGAGAGCAGGAGCGGGGAGCGGCCCTGGGGGGAGCAGCAGCAACAACAGCGGCTCCTTCCTGGGCTCCCTCTTCGGCAGCAAACGCGCCAAACCACCAGGGCCCCTTATTCCACCGGGGCCACCCTACCCCGCTCCTGTCCCCCCACCGACCACGGGAGGGCCCCCTCCTCACTCCCCTTCATCTCTGTGCCAGCAGATGGAGGGGGTGCCTTCCAAGATCCAGGCGCTGCACGCACAATACTGCCACGCGGCTACCGTGCAGCCGCCACCACCATACTACCATCACCATCGCTACCACGTCCAAAGTGTCCCTCCACCTTTGCCAGGGGTGTCCCCACATACTATACAGAGAGGCCCACTACCTTGTCGTCCGCCGCTTGGCCCGCCCCTCGGCCAGCACCCGCAGCTGGCCCATCTCTCCCAGCTCTCCCAGCATGGACTGCCGGGTCGCTACGCCAACATGGTGGTGGGATGCCCGCCCCCCCTTTCTCCTCTCTCCCAACATTCCCCGAATCCACAGTTCACCCTGTACCACGTGCCTCCTTCACACTCCATCAGAGGGGGCAGCGGCCCTGGTACCAAACCCCCGCTAACCTTGTCTCATTCCCATCCGCACCCACATGCACACTCCCAAACCCACCCCGGGCACGTGCACACCCCCCACCCAGCCAGCCACCCCACCCATCAAACACACTTCATCTTCGGCACGCTGCCTCACAATCTGCCGTCCGCCACCGTCAACGCACATCACACAGCGGCCGCCGGCCCGTATCTGCCCCAGTACCCTCCTCTCTCATCTATCCCTCCTCCCCCACCACACTCCCCTTTACCCCCCCCTTCGTCCCCCCTTACCCCTCTTACACCTCTCTCCCCTCACCCCCCCCAGCACCCCGGGCAGCCTCAGCAGGGGCCACAGGCGACGGGTGCTGGAGCGACAGGTACCGGGGGCAGCTCCAAATCCAAGCCTATCAACCGGATAAGCACCGTGGTGTGAGCAGGATGTGGGCCCCCCCAAGAGGTCAGAGGTCCGAGGATCGCGTGGAGGAAGTCGGCAGAGCTCGGGCTCGGTCCAAGTTGGCCCGGGCGGAGAGCAACAACAGCAGCGCCGCTGACAAGAGGAAGCGCAGTTTGCTCCGTCTATGCTACTTTCACCTCCGATTCCCACACATGTAGATGGAGACAGGCGGTACACACACACACACACACACACACACACACACACCGACAGACCTTTACACGCAATCAAAAGTATTCTATAGCCATATAAAGAATAAACTAAAGTCTATATCTAGTTATATTGCCTCAGTTAATTGTTGAAGGTCCAGTTGAGTCTGTGGGTTCAATGTCCAGTACCACCATGTAGGAACAAAGAAGAGCATATTTATAGCTTATGGAATGTACAGACTCACCCACTGAATCAAAGTGCGGCGTGGAAAAAGGGAAGAGTTGCAAAAAAAAAAGAAAGTCCTTTGACGTTGCAATAATTTGTCTTGCTTCACGACGTCTTTGTCCATTCCTGCAGGGTCTGCTTTGCTGACAGGTAGTTTTTCTAAAGAAGACCTCAGATATGTGGCTTTGTCTGAAGCTTTCAAACCACTGCAGGTTTCCTAAAGGCATTTTTGCATAATGGTCTTTTACAAGTGAATGAGGAGCCGCCCGCCTTCAGAATGCATCTTTCTTTCCCTGTGGAACAGACATCACTGATACAATCAATAATATCTTTTGAATGCTTCTTGCTGTTTTGTTGATATTATACCTGCTATGAGTATGATGAATATTGTCCGATAATCGTTTTTGATCAGTGATTAATTCTATCAGCAGATGTTTGTACAGGGTTACAGAGAGTATAAGCACATACAGCTCCTCCGGAGGGCGTTCTGATGTGAAGTGTTTTACTTCCATTGTAGTGAAACGCAGAAATGTTTTCCATTGAGTTTTTTTTTTTTTTTCTTTTAAACTGAAAAAAGAAGGCAGAGGTTTAGTTTGGTTTAACCATTTAACACCCCCAGCATCCCTGGCGCTACATTAGCGCTAGCATATTTGGAGTACCACCTTTGTGACTGCTGTCAGAAAATGTTGAACGGTTCCTTTAGCCAGGAGAAGGAGAAAACATCCACGTTTTTTTGAAAGGCGAGAGCCACCATGTCGTTAAGGTAATACCATTTGCTCTGTTGGTGGAAGCCATGAATTATTACCAACTTGGATGTGAAATGCAACTTCTCAACAGCCGATTATTGTTTTCTCCTCCTCGCTCCTTCTTCGCACCAGGTAGGGCACAGGTGTCGACTCTGGTCCTCGAGGGCGGCTGCTATCCAGTAAGTTTTAGATGTCACCCTGTTACTGCACGCCTCATTCTACACCAGAACTTCACAGAGACTGACTCAAGTTAGGTCAGAGCATAACCTGCAGGATAGCGTTCGTCCAGGGCCGGAGTTTGACACCTCTGAGGTTAACGGGGTGATGCTTCTCGGCTTTCAGGAATCGCTCAACGGTTTCGGATACCTCAAAAAGTCGGTAGTCCGAAGTATTGTAGTATGGATGTATCAGCAGTGATACCGTCTGTTAAAGGGTGAAATTGATTGTTCTGTTCAGTTTGATGTGAGCGAACAAGTCAGACTTGCTGGAAATGAGGATTAACAACATCGAAGATCTCTTCCTCACCGTCATCAGATTGTCTTTTTTGTAATTCGTTATGAAGACGCACGCTTTCACATGAGGTTTGGTGGTTTTTGCACATGTGATGTCTTAAGTCAGAAATGGCCTACTTCCTTTCCTCCTTGTTCTTCTAATCTTCTAATCCTCCCTCTCCAAACACTTTTACAGATCTCTTAAATTCCTGCTGAGGGCTTCTTGTTTTTTTTAAAAAACAAAAAACAATTGAGAATGTAATATAACCCACAGCTCCACCCGAGTTCTCTGACCTCATGTTCGTGTTTCCCCGTTTTGCTATAACAATTCATGCAGAACTGACAGTTGACATGTCAACGACATGACATGGGGTTTTTTTGTTTGTTTGTTTGTTTTTGTTTTGATAAAGGGATTTAAAGAAGGTTTGGAGAAAGTCAAAATCAGTTGAAGATTTTATATGTGTTGGCTTTTCCTTTCTGGTGTCTTTTATGACTTCTTGCATGAATATATCTGCACTTATTGAATAGATT
This sequence comes from Centriscus cristatus, assembly GCA_037832705.1. Classification (NCBI taxonomy): domain Eukaryota; kingdom Metazoa; phylum Chordata; class Actinopteri; order Syngnathiformes; family Centriscidae; genus Centriscus; species Centriscus cristatus. The sequence continues at coordinate 1,353,286 of JBBMJM010000001.1, read as the reverse complement.
GTACTGTATAAACCTGAATGTACATATTATACTATACATAGGCTTATCATAACAGCAGGGTCAACGCCTCACAATCTGTTTCAGGTGCGTGCATGTGAGTGACATTCAGTGTGTACATATAGAAAAGAGCTGCAGGGAGAGGAAACATTAGCCAAAAAGGAATATTTACTTTCTTTTCTCATTATTTCAGACTGAAGGTGAGAGAATGAGTCATTGTGATATAAATCGATGCCTAAAAATGTTTATATGTTGGTGCACAAATTGCTATTATTTTAAAGAAATTATTACACTTTTTCTTTGTGTGTGTAATATGTGTACTGAAAGAACAGAGAGTTGACATGTGAATATTTATTGCTTCTGATAATTAAAGTGTCCTTGCAGTGAAATTGCGTTTTATTATTATTATTATTAGTCAGCTTTCTCCGTTAAATTGATTAAACACAAAGCAAAGTGTTCCTAAAATCCTTTATACTCATGAAGAGGAATATAAAGAAAACATTAAGCATCAATACCAACATGTCATTTCAACCCAGCCACTAGGGAGCAGTTGCTGGAGCAGTTGCGGTTGCGGTGGCAGTTGCTTTAGCAGTTGCGGTTGCAGTTGC
>JBBMJM010000001.1:1259062-1274149 GCA_037832705.1 Centriscus cristatus | reverse complement strand
ATTTTGATATTGAACATAAAAATAAGTCTCTAAATTAAAGTAGGAATGACTTTTTCATATTTCGTATAAAATGTGGGTTATTGTTAGAATAATAAAGTCACTAAGAGAAGAATTACAAGAGATTATGTTGTTTAGAATTATCGTTGTCTGCCTGATGGAATATAAACCTCTGGACGACATCATGTCTGAGGGCAGTCTTTGTTAGCCTTTCAAATCTCTTCAAAGACTCAAGCGACATGATATGAACACTGACACTTCAGTGGTTTTAAATTTCTAAAACCTAACGGGTGTTGCGGGTTTAGCGATGTCTTGCTTCGCCTTGTAATGGGTAGAGGTGTGCACAGTCTGCAGGAAAAGTACAGACGCTAAACTTTTAAACCAGAAAGCTTTTAAATACATGAATCACAGTCAGACCTTATTAGATGTTCCAATAACAAAGCAAAAGCAAAGCTTTAGTCAATGGCAGCTAATGGCATTTGTCCACAGAGCATTTTCCCCAGTGAAAAGACGACTTGCAATCACTTCTTTAGAAAACAAACAGAAGAAGATTACCACTTCCACGTTTTGCAGCTACTCCATGTGAACTTTTATAAAGCGTGTGCTACTACTGGTCCTCTCGATCAGGCAGCCAGTCCAGTCCTCTACTAGAAACAGCAGACGCTACAACTCACCATGGACACACTTTAGGGCCAATCATCTCCTTTGTTAATGTTCTCTAAGCTCTGGAGACACTTGTGCCAAACCTCTTGTTGTGGGAGTTGTTTCCCATCAGGTCGAGCAGTGACAGCAGGACATCACTATTATTATTACACTCGTCCATATGAAGCATGAGTGGGGGCGAGCATCAACATTGAGTTTGGCTTCTTAACATTTGTTTCTGGCACAATTCATACCGATATTTCATGTCACACAGTCTTGTCCTGTGAATTACGTATGCTTTAATACCCTTTTAATACCCTTTTTTCAGCCGAGTCGAAAAGTCCATACGTCAGTCTTGAGCCTGACAAACATTAGGATTCCAGGAAACTGTTTGACCCAACTGTGCCTGCCTCTGAGTGCTACAGGATTGGGGTTGGCTAGGTCAGCACAATGGAGACTTTCTAATTCCAACCCCCAGGGCACCCAATTAAAACTTACAAGCACGACAAACAACCTTTGACATGCGTGCATCTCATGAGAATCACTGTTACTGAAAATGGTATGACAGAAGTTAAGATCTGTGGTTTAGGACTTTGAAAGTAACGGTGTGCAAGCTAATATTGTACAAACAGTCATACAGTTACACCAAAATTCAGTCACTCTAGATGGGGGTTTCTCTTTTTATAGTGAACATTTTTTGATTCCAAATATTGACTCATAAGAGGCCTCATGCTTTGTTTGAAGTAACGCCCAGGTTACTTATTCACTTGTTCATTGCCACTAGTACTGTAACAGTAGTCATTCCATAATTATACTATTGGGAGCATTACCTTGACTTTCAGACAGTTGGGCTGCCATGTGAAACTTTCTCATCTCTATAGATGAGACAGACATTGTGGGACTTTATGCAATGGTGTTTGTATAAACTATACTTTATTTTCCAGTTTCCTTTATGGTGTGAAATGCGCACAGCAATAAAATTAGAATCTTTACTTAACTAGGGTCTGAAAGTGTGTGCGGTTGTACAAAAATGTAGACATTGATGTGATTTTGTCACACTTACACTTATTTCTGTTTTTTCCCAACACAGTGCCTGACATGGCTGTTTAAACATCTGCCAAAGATCACTTCATGGATACCAGAGAACAAAGAAACAAAGAAAACACGGTCAGCGAACATTGCCAATAACTAGGGATTCTGACCTAAAGCATATCATCTGACCGACTTCAGTGCATGTGGCCACTTGAGTCGTTCACAGACATCTGTTAGGCAGCCCAGAGGCCTACTGCTATGCACTATAAACTGAAAGACATGCGCTGTGGGGATGCAGGGAGGAGCAGACTTCTTTCAAGTAGGACTATCTCCCTGGTAATTGGGCTTCTGATGGCCATGGCCCAGGGCGTTGTGCCAGAACAGCCAGAGACACTGGTGGAGAGGATTTCGATGGAACTCGAGGCTTCCATGCAGTCTTCTGTTCTCACTGAGCTCCAAGCTGCAGCTTCCTTGGTTGGTGAAGGGCTGCCTATAGCTATCCCAGATTTCTCTGCGAAGAACGGGGGAGTGCACAGTGGCATCCCTGACGCCTCAGCAATCGTGGGCCAGGTGTTCCAGTTGAAGGTTCCAAAGGGATTTGCCAATGCCAGCTGCAAACTCCATGTAAGTACGCTCAACATGAATCTAATTCTGATTTTGTGTGTGTGTGTGTGTGTGTGACATGTTTGTCATGTGATATCTAATTCCTCATGCTCCCAATTGGTGGCTTTTATTGGTTTTCAATGTGGGCGAAATATCGTCCAAATCCATGCTTTGCTTGAGTTGACACACATTAACTGTAAGACTGTGTTGACCTTATTATTGAGGAAACCTCAAGCTGGTACACAGTGTAAAACCGATGTTTATGAATAGGCCTTAGCCTTTGCTATGTGAGTGTAATTGAAAATGTGATGAACTAAACAAGGCAGTTGTTGACTTCACCGGCCAAACTATTTGTTCTGTCACAGTGGAACTACATGGAACATTGGGCTAATGGTTCACAATTCATTTTTTCCTCTTATGATTGACTGTAGCGCGATTGGTTCCAGCCAGATTTATGATTAAGGAGAGATTACTGGCCCAAGTGATGTAGAACGTTATCCTATCATACAGCAATAATTCAAAATAAAAAGTGATGACTCACATAGTTATGCCTTGAAACTCTCTGTTTGTTGCCCATATATGGCAACAGTTCATGACCGAATGGAATTCATCCTGGTTGAGTGCTGAGTGATGCCTAAAGCCTGTTTTTCCATAGTTCCTGTTTGTCTGGCAGGTTGCTTAATATTCCAACCATGGAACCATTGGTTGATGATGTTTCCAAACGCATTTTGGCAGATGTACTTTGTTTTGATGTTCCTCTTCATCACACGTTAATGTGATAGTGACAATATTCCATCAGCTAATATTTACCCATATGGCTTTAAAATTAGTTTCATAGTATATATATATATATATATATGTTGTTTCTAATATCTCACACATGTATAAGTGCAGTAAACTTTTAATTCCTCTTTTAGCTCACTGAGATGGGAAAGACATCTTTACCATCCTGGCTATACTGGGACAAAGAAGGCTGCATTCTGAGAGGATTGGCACTGGAGCAAGATAAAGGTGTGTATCATATCTTGGTGTCTGGAGGAGATATGATTCACAAGACGGGCAGCCAAGTGTTCCCCAGTACAGTGTTTTCCATTGAGGTATACCCGGAGGAAAGGGCAGACAGTGAACCAGCCCTGCTCACTCTGCAGTCAGAGCCCAATGGCTTACAACCCTTCACGTGTAGCTCTGAGGAGCCTGTCACCGTCCTAACAATCATACTCGATGCCGACTTGACGAAGATGGTTGCTGAACAGAGGGTTGACCTGGTGGGCATTATGAGAAAGTTCTCCGTAGTACCGCTCGAGCATATGAGGGTCCTCCCTGTCGTCAACAATCGCTTATTTGACATGTCAGCTTTCATGGCAGGACCAGGCAATGCCAAGAAGGTGGTGGAGAATGGGGCTCTATTGTCATGGAAACTAGGGTGTGCCCTAGACCAGAGCAGCATCCCAGACATTAGCGCTGTCCAATCCGCAGCGAAGGATGGAACCATGTCAGCCAGCCTAGGATACCCAGTGGTTGGTTGGCACATTGTCAATAAAAAGCCACACGCAATGAAACGGGTCCGACGGCAGCTGTACAATACTCCGACTCCAGTGCCCTCCCTGCTTCCTCCAACTACTCACCCAGAGCCCCCAGTACGTATTATTCCCACCCCAACTTCTCCTTCGATTGCCCCAGCAACAGATAACTCCTTACCCCCTGTCAGAGGCCCCTTACCACTTCCTGTGAAGCCCACCATGAGGGTCAGAGATCAGATAGCCCACACACCTGTCTTGGGTCCTCCTCAACCTACCAGAGTCATAGGAACTACAAGCACCATCCCCATCCAGCCCACTATGACCAGGCCTACATTTGTGGAGGCCACGGCCTCACCGACACCACCAAGCACCACCAAAAAACCTAAGACGTCTGCCACAAGGAAACCCAAAAAATCCAAAACCACCACCCCACCCCCCCGGGAACCCAAGTCCACCACGGCTAAAACTCCGAGACGCACCACTCCTCAGTCTTTGTCTCCAGATTCAAATCAAACACCAGAGATCCGCAATGCAATTGATCAGGTCAATACATGGGTGGGCACATACTTTGAGGTTAAGATTCCTCCTGATACATTCTTTGATAAAGAGGATGGTACGACAGACAAGCTGCGTTTGACCCTAAAGCACACTCCCAAAGAGGCAGTCAGTGAAACGTCTTGGATCCAATTCAACAGCACTATACATCTTTTGTATGGACTTCCAGAGGAGCAACACGTGGGGAATCACGAGTACTTCCTGTTGGCCACTGATAAGGGTGGCAGAAGTGTCATGGATGCATTTGAGGTTCGGGTTAACCGCTGGTCGACGAATTATAAGCCATCAGTTGTGTTTACCGCTCGCTTCCACGGTGACCCTAAATCTTTAAGCAATGATGTCCATAAAAAGATTCTATTGACTAAAAAGATAGCTCATGCCTTTGGTGATCGCAACAGCAGCACGGTGACCCTGACAAGCATCACTCAGGGCTCCATTGTCGTAGAATGGACCTACAACAGTCTTCAGCAGAGTCCTTGTCCAAAGGAGCAGATCACAGTTCTCAGCAACAAGATCTCTGAACCCAAAGGCACACCCAAACCGGCCTTCATCAAAGCCATGGAGCCTGAGTTCAAACCCATCAACATCTCTGTTGATGGCACAAATGCATGTCAACGCTACACCTTTGTTCCACCAGGAGAGGTCCCTGTGCCTGCTCTTCCTACAGCTTCGCCTTCACCTGGAACAGGTCGGAGGAGCAGTGACGATGTCTACTTACACACCGTCATACCTGCTGTCGTGGTCGCAGCCCTCCTTCTAATTGCTGGTATCATTGCGATGGTTTGCTACCGTAAGAAGCGCAGAGGGAAGATGACCATGGAGGAGCAGGCCACCTTCATCAAAAAAGGAGTCCCTATAATATTTGCAGACGAGTTGGATGATTCCAAATCTCCTCCCTCCTCCAGCATCCCTCTTATCCTTCAGGAGGAAAAGCCTCCACTTCCCCCACCAGAGTACCCCAACATGGCTGGTCCACATAGTACCCTGCTCAACCAGGAGTTACTGGAGGAGTATTCTCTCTATCAAGACGACGATCCGAATGCACCTCCCTACCAGCCCCCACCACCATTTACTGTCCCCATAGAGGGCAAAGGCTCACGTCCGAAGAACATGACCTCGTACAGGTCACCGCCCCCCTATGTGCCTCCCTAACGCTCACTGGAGCTTTAACCGGGCAATGGAGGTACATTGTGGGGATGCGTGTTGAAAACTAGTCCAGGAGGGGTTTTACTTAGGTTCAATGAAATGGCATTGACTTCGTAGAGGAGCAGGCAATCATTCAAATATTTGACCATCATGGATGAGACGCTGTCTCGTACAGTTCTATGACTGACGCACACAGGGAAAACTGATGGGGAGATGATGTATTTCCATCACGCTCGTTTTTTGTCCGTCTTTTTCTTGCATATTTTTTGTCTGTTTTTCAACAAGAGCCAATTTTATCTTCAATGATGTACTATTTCTATTGTATAGAAAATAATAAAGAAGCAGGAAAAAAACTGAAGCCCACTGGGCCTTTGAGCAGATGTCGCCATGACAACAGAGTTGCGGTTGTTCCTCATGATGTTAATCTTTGAGTTCTGTATCACTCTGATCTGTGCTGGGTTTACTAAGAATTTGCACCTGCGATTTCGAGAGGGGAATGAAAAACAAAAAGCCAAACTGAAAGCATGTAACACTTTATTAACGCAGAAATGAGTTTGTTCCGTTAACCTGGATCTCCTTCACTCCTTTGCTTCCTCTTGAGAATAACATGCAAACTTACTTGCACTCACTGCAAATTCTTGTTAAACCTCACACTCTGGGTCTTGCGCACTCTTTAGCGCGGTCAGTCCAATAGGAACAAACTGTTTGGAACTTTCCGGAGAACTGAGATGCCTCTGGTACTTAATTGCAAAGGACATTACACTGATGACGCCAGATGTAGATGTAGCCTAGTTGAGTTACGAATCAAATAATGACTTTTGTTTCCCTTTTATTTGCGTGCCACTGAACGAGCTTTTGCTGTTGCCAAGGTGATGATAGTCTGCAACGGCAATGATGAAGCCGCTAGGATGCTGCGTGCAGGATCAGGATCGGCCTCATAGGTACTGATGTGGAACTGCTCTTTACTTTCACTTGGTATATGGGAGGGGGCGGGGGCGGGGGCTTGGACAACTGTATTATCACTGCTCTGCCTCCAGGGGGTGCACTGGAATGTCAAGGGCACTGGCTCTTGTCAGTTCAGTGGAGGCATGGGGATGTACATAATGGTGTGCCTGTGAAATTTAAAAAAAAAAGAACAAACCATAATGTTGGTGTTTTTTCTAAACCTAGTTGAGGAATGGAGGGCCAGGGTGGGAAATAATTTTATTTTTCAATTGTTTGTCTAGATTTATTATCACAATCATAATAAACTGACTTTATAGTTATCTGCCCATCCAAAAAAAGAAAAAGTGAAGCATTATCTGTATGATGGGGAAACGGAAAAAAAACAATGTGAATTCTGTACATTTCATACCTGATCTCAACAAATGAAAAATGGTAAAAAAAAAAATCTAATGTTTTTACTGAGTTTTTGATACAGTCTTAAACTTGTTTTATGAAAGTATATTAATAAAATGTAATACTATTTGTAAAGCCTCAACGCTGGTGCGTGTGTTTTCAGTGCAGACGTGTGTGTTCTGATCCACTGCGCGTGTGTTTTCTACCGGATCACTGTGACATTTCACACAGGAAACTACACCTGCATCGTCTCAGAACGACTCTGCACCGTTTCAGGACATTTCTACTTTAATGTGGTTGTTACTTTTCTTTTAAAAGTCATTTTCAGTCATTTGAAATCTGCTCTGATTCCCAATGTGAGTTCATCTATTGCATTTTTAAAAAAAACAAAAACCCAAAAGGTCCTGATTTTTGTCAAGTTTCCTTTCATTATTTCTGCTGTTGCTGACGGGGTTACAACATCCTGAGTCACCTGGTTTGGTTCAGTCGTGAGCAGCCGTTCACCTGTAGGACCAAAACAGGATGACTCCTGACAAGAGTGAGTGAGGAGAAGTTCTCCGTTACCAGCGTCATGACGAAAACCAGCTGCGAGAGTCTTTGGATGTAATTCTACCATTCCACTGTACTTCCTTTAAGAATGTCTCAAGTTGGACATTTCTCATTCCTCTTTTTTTTTTTTACCGCTCAGCTCCACAATTTCTTTCAGAGAGAAAAGGTCGCTGTCCTGGAATCAGTGACCCGACCCAGAGCGCGGTGCTGAACACGGAAGCAGCTGTAGGTTGGATGTGGAATATTTCATGTCTGCGGTCTAAATCTTTCATTTCCTTCATGTCCCAGCTGTAATCTGCTCCGCCCACATTCGCCCAGTTTGACTCGACCGACTTATGGGGGGGGATGATTGTCCGTGATGAGGGGGGTTGTGTTTCAGTGATGAATTAGCCAGCGAGCGACTGTGGGACTTACTCGTTTACTAGTGATGTCGGTGACACAGGACGAGCGATCTGATTAAACCCAGATTCTGATGTTTGAAGTGTTCCAAACATCTGGGGTCAGCTGTATGGTCGAGAGAATAATAATAAAACCTGAGCAGCGACAGACTCAACTCGACGGATGAGGCAGAACGTCACATGGCTGACGAGTCCCTTGCCTCAATTGAACATAAATTCAGCGACACAAATGAGGAGACGTGACCTTTACTGTCTCACCTCACCTGTCACACGACGGCTAGTGACATTTGGATAAACTGGTGCATCGCTGCTGAGAAGAGGGAGGGAGACGACCCCAGGAACTCGTCACTGGCTGGAAAAGCAAAGATTCATTATTCATTGTGATTCTCTCGTGCTGCCTGTTAAACTCTTCACATTCGGAGTCATCCAGGCTTCTTACACTTTCTGGCGACGTTGGGGGATTCTAGAATTATCTAATGACGGCAGGAGGGACCGTTTCTGGCACATCAACAGCATCTGGATGTGCTGCTGCTGCTGGCCGCCAGCGGAGACAAGTCACATGACGTCGCGAGGGGATGACGACCACGTATTACTGATGGGTTTTTTTTTATATATACCTGTGTTTGAGGGCCTTTGTCTATTTGCCTTTTAGCAAAATGACCCCAAACCTCAACATGTGATGAAATGTTTGTAGATGGACCAGATGAATGTTCTGGAACCTTCTGGATCAGGAATCTGTTGAAGGATTCTTCCTCTGTCTAGAACTCAACTACAGCAGCAGTGGACTGTCTGTGGACCAGTGGTCAGTGGGTCGGGGGTTGGAGCCTCCCCAGTGTGTTACTATTGAAACAACTGGAGGTCAAAGGTCGTGATTTGTCCAATGGTGTTTGTAACTATGTGACCTGTTTGATGATCAGTGAGGGGGGGGCGATGATGTTGGAGATGGGACGAGGTCTGACCTCTACAGGTTGTTTTCTCGCTGTTGATTGTTTTCGGAGATTCTGTTGTGTTTCGACGTCCTGCCTCCATCGAAGCTCCTGTGGTGGGGGGGTAGAATCTAATCGGTGACAGCGGCCGTTGGTGTGTGGTGAGAGTATCAAAGTGTGCATGCTCCTCACTGCCCCCCCCCCCCATCAATAATGGATCAGGAATTAAAGTTAATGTATGTGATAAAAAATGTATGTCCTCATGAAAACAGCAGAAACTGACCTTTGAGCTGCTGCCGTGTTTGATGTGCTGCTGCTCGGCATCCAAACGTGTGCGAGGAACAACGAGATGACGACGTGCTGATCCGGATTCAGTGTAAACACGGCGCTGGAACTGGTTGAAATAGTTTCACACATTCCTGCCCGAGTGTTGATGCAAGACCTGCCGCATCTCTACCTCAGACACGGGCAGAAGTGATGAAAACGGGTGTTTGGAAACACGTTCATCATCGCTGTGGTCAACAAATTGTAATTAGGCCCAAAGCCCCCAAGTCGAGCTCATCACAAACATGAGGGGGATTATTGCAGGTTACACCCGATTATTGACATGAATGTTTCTCTTGATTAAAAAAAATAGGACAAGTAATTAGTCTTTTATGCACCTGGGTGCCTGAGGGGGCGGTAAGGTGGTCTACTCAGCAGTGAGGAAGAAGAAAGGTCGGGGGGGGGGCAGCGGCACATGATACGGACACCTCAGTAATGGAACACATCAAGGCCAAAAGCCTGGGGGAGGAGCCAGAAGAGCACCCGGTGATAGCCCCTGATGATAGGGGATTTGGGGGGGTGGGAGGGGGGTGACGACACACACCTGCACTCAACACAAGCAGCTCTGCTTCTACCAGCACGACGTCACAGACCCCGGCAGAGAGCAGAGTGCACGTGGTCTTCGGAGGGGGGGTCACAGTCTGGGACTGAAGCTTTCAGGGGATCCGTGTGACTGCAACAGCCTCTTAACCTCCAGTGACTAAACCAGTGACTGCAGCGCCACCTTGTGGAGGGAAAAATAGACACCAGGTTTGTTTGGAAGCGAGGAACAAAAAGCTGCTTATTCCTGAGCAGAGGGGTCGAGGCACATCACCCCCCCGCCAGCACTGGCTCATACAAACCTCAGTACTCGAGCCAGGATGCTGGGACTGGGGGGGGGGGGTCAGATGGAAGCGCTGGCGTGTCAGCAGATGGCAGTAGCACCCCACCGTGGGTCTGATGGAACACGCCTCGTATCTGTGGTTGACAAATACCCCTCAGCCTCCAGCGGCGTAAACAAAACACAAAGCTGCAATTATCTTTCATCAGATTCTGAACGTAAAGACGACACGTTTGTTGAAATGCCCCCCAGCTGCCTCACGTGACTCCACCAATGTTCATTAAACACAGCAGCAGCAGAAGTGCAGATCCTCGCTTGTTTCCCGTTGACGATAAAATGCGCCGGCGTTCTCTTAAGTCTCACTAGTAATGAGAACGTGAGACGAATTTGAAGAAGTCCGTTCAGGAAGTGGGGGCTAATTGTATTTGGGCTCTTATCTCAGAAATTGGATTCAACCCAGAGCTGATTTCCAGAGGCACAGACAGACCGGGGGAAGTTCGCCGGGCTTCATGAAACATGACAGATGCTGCCTGGCGATGGCCATAATGTGGGGGAGACGTGTTAAGCCCCGTCGTCGTCGGGGGGGGGTTGGAATGTTTTACGAGGGATCTGAGTGTAGAGCGGTAAAGATCACCCAGGAATCAGCATGTTGCCCTTCTCACAGAACGGGTCGCCGAGGACCCCCGTCGCTCTGCGGTCCAGGTATCACTCGGCTCCGCCCTCAGCCGTTTCGCGGCCGCGGGATGATGAGCCAGGCTCGTGCTTGCACTGAGCTTCGGTCTGTGCATGCGCCGCGTGCTGCTGGCCTGATGACCAGATGGGTCGGGGGCTGACTGGAGCTCAGGCTTGGTGGGCCCCTTCTGTTCTCTGCGAGGGTCCACTCACGGGACAGAACCCCCAGAGACCAGAAGCACCGAGGCTCGAATCACGACGACGACGGCGCTGAAGCATGCAGGGCGCGGACACACCGCACTCAGGTCCGGTCGACAGCGTGTGTGACGCACCTCAACGAAGAGATTCTCAAAAAGGAAACGAAGAAGGATCGAGGACGTACGGCGCCAACGCGCTGCGAGGAGCGTTCATCACCGCAGTGAGATTTCTCTCGTCATGTCACGGGGGAATTTAGTCAAGTCATCTTCAACTGTTATCACAGTCCATTAACTCCATTGTGAAGATACATAATTGATGCAGCCTTTGGGTAGAGTTTAATCAAACGGAGCGCGCCGCACACTCCCCCGCCATCTGAAAAACGACACACGCAATCTGCGGCGCAGCAGTTTGCACGGTAAGCTGATCATTTTCAATTTGAGTCCTACAATCATTCACCATCGCGCGCCACGCTCCAAACACGCCCCGTTCTGCCGGGGAGGACGGTCGCCAAAGGTTTCTGTTGCATCGTCACTCGGTGTCCTTGAGCGACACCCTGAACTGAATTCCTCCGGTTGTTGTCCGACCTCTCGCCTCTGTCGCCAGCGTGCGTGTGAGACAATGAGGCGACGTCGTGAAGATCCTTGTTCCCGTGTCATTTTTGGTGTCAGCTGTGACTCCTCGTAAGTCACTACGATCTCGGCTGCGTGTGGAGATGCCCTCTTAACGTCAAGCTCCTTGAAAACGAAGGGCTTAAGTTCCACAGACGCCGTGAAATTGCCGCCTTCTGCGTAAACGCCTCACTTCTGCCGTGAACCAGAACTGAAACATGATCTATCAGAACGTGTTAATTTTGGACTGTTGCAGCCGAAGCGCAGCAATCGTCAAGATGTACTTTGATTCCGCCTGACAGGTGACAGCTTCTGACGAGTGCACCGACTCCACGGTTTCTGAGCAGAGTTCATTTTATTCAGCCATGTTCCTAACACCCATGAACTCAAGACGTGCAATTGTCAGATAGTCATTAAGGGGGGGAGGGGTTAGAAGTGAGACAGTGAGAGAGGTGTAACGCTCATTACAGCAGAGGCAGAACACACCGAGTCCCCCAGCAAGATGAGTGAAGATAAAGGAGGTGACTGAGCTAATTGTCTCCTGTCAGAGTCCATATCACTAACAACTGTCAAATGAGCAAATTTCACATGTATTCACTCCACCCACCAGCCCCCTGCAGGGGTGAACGGGGGAAGGATAAATACCAGGAGACACTAATGTGATGAGAATGATGCCTGGTGTCTTCCACTGATTAAAAATGCAATATTGCCATGAAACACACACACACACAGCATCCGACGCCGGCCGATGAGAACCTCAGATAACAAATGACCCCGACTGACGTATAAATAAGGGGGCGGTGTCTTTTCCTCTGATCGGTCTGAGGAACAAACAGCGACTCCACCTGCTGAGAACGTCTGCGTGGGACGTGACGTCTAACCAGCTCATTTCTGACTGTGTCACGGCGACATGCCTGGTCTGCTTCCATGAGAACTGCAGGATTGAAACCGGGGGACAGAGTGTGGAAATATCCCGGGTCGCTGAACGGAAAACGACGACGGTTCTCTGTGGCTGCAGCTGGATAATTGGACATTTATGGAGCGATGGGAGAAGCCAGGGCTCAGGAGCCAAGAAACAGAGCTAATCTGGACTCAGCATCAGTAAATTGTCTGTGAACGAGCTCATCAGGAGTTCTGACAAGATAAGGAAGACTTTTCTCAAAGGCGGAGCTCAACTAGAACGAGTCTGAGACTCAGAATCAGAAAAGGTTTAATGCCAAGTAGGTTTTTTACATATATGAGGATTTGTTGTGGAGAAGTCGGCGTATGACACATCGACTAGAAATAAAACAGAGTGTACCTGTCACAGGTAACGTCCAAAGAACCAGGTGATATGCCAGTTAGATACCTAACTAGCTAACATTATCAAAGCTAGCTAACAATGCATTAGCTAGCACTAACGCTAACCCACCCAACCCGGAAGCACGCCTTGTTTGCTAACTACCCGGATATTTTTCTTTCACATTACCAGTCACGTACCAACTTCAAACGTCCGTACATCGCCGTCCAGCCGCCGCAGGAGTTTGGAACGCTGCCGTCCTCCATGATGGGTCTCCTGTCTTTGATGATCCTCCCAGAAGCTGCTGCTGCCTCCACAGCAGGTGTGAGTGAGCAGGTGGGCTGGTACATGCAAGTCTGGGGAGCTTTTACTATTTTGGGTCAGAAAACACGCTTTAAGTCATCGATTTCCTATCTGTCCTGCTCCTCTCATGTCGATGTATCAGAGCGGAGCGTTTGACTTTTTTTTTGGTAAAGTCTTATCTTTTCGCTGAGTTGCAAATCTAAACTCTGTTCAGCCCCCGCTGATTACTTGCACACAGACACTGACACAGGCCATTAATTTGGTGGGAGAGCCGAGTCTTAATTGGGCATAAGTGGGATTTTTTTCTTGGCTGTGTGCAACAGAAAACGACAGACTGCATGCGAGAGGCAGAGACCATCTGCTCCCACAGGAGCTCAAGTAGGAGAGAAGCCGTTGGAATGGAAAGAGAAACAACAGAAAACAGTGTGGGGATCTCTTTCTCTCTCACGCTCACATGCACAGACCAAAAAGCAAAAAATGGAGAATCAGCATCTCTCGGTCATATATCATCGGCCTTGTAGCCCCCCCAACCCCCCGGGGGGAGACGCCAACCGCGAGGAGAAACACAAGTCACTCATGCGTGGGCCGTTTGTGTTTTTATATGATGATCGATACTGAAAATAGAAGCAGATCGCTCGCAGCCACACGCAGGAACAGAAAGAGACTCGCTGCTAAACGCTCGGCCGTCAGCGGCACAAATTAATGTGACGTGTTCGATTATTCACGTAAGAGATCGGAGGGAACAACGGTAGGAGAGAGAGAGAGAGCGATGAGGCAGAAAGAGCAAAGGGCGAGTGAAAGGAGTCGGCGAGTGGATGTCCTCCCGTCGCCGCTCTCGCCGCTAATACGTCCGGTAAACAAGCACATGACATTTCCATGGGTTTACATACTATAAACAGCCTGGTGATTAACACAACGTATTCATACATCAGTCGGATCACGTGATCGGAAGCACCATCGCACAGACACACAGACACACGTTGTCTGGTTTCATCGTGTAAAAGAGAAGAAAAATACTTTTATTCATGGTCACACGTCCACAGATCAGGCTCAGATGTTCACGTCTCTCACATTTTAATCAGAGAAGTAAGGAAACAAACATGCGTGCAGGTACAGCAGGGCTCAACTCAACAGCGGTTCAAAGCCATATTCAAAGTCCAGCTGAGATAAAGAGACGGCAGCGGGTCGTCATCGTCAGAAGGAATCCATTTATTTTGTCGACACCACAGAGAACAGACGTACGTTGCACATGCAAAGTGAACACTTTGTGGTGCGTTTTGTTTCCATCCAAGTCCAACTGAACAAAGACTGGATACTCGCAACATGAAAATACTCTGCAATATTTACAAAAAAATATATACTTACAATGCCCATCACTTAACGTAATCATCGTCCGGTCGCAGTCGAGTTCTGTAAAAAAATCGTACTGTTTATGTGGCAGAGCTGGTTGTTCAAAGAAATCAAATCAACTTTGAGAATAAGAGGCACAGAAGAAAACCACGCAGAAACGATCCGAAACAGAAATCCCCAAGAGAATATGGCTTTAATGACGTTTCAAAAGAAAATATCCGAAAACTAGATCCACCGTCCTTTTTCCGCGGTCGTCCTCGCTGGCAGTAAGCACGCTGTCCATGGCCGACGGCGGCACTCGTCTCCCTCCGTCATGTCCGGATGAAGGTCCTGGAGTGCATAGGGACAGAGGTACTGCAGGCGGCGGCGGGATGCACTCGGTCTGACTCGCGCCGGTTCCTTCTCTCGTCAATCACAGATAACACACAAACGCCATTCGTGTTGGAGCAGATCAGATCCTGAGGTTGTTGTAGCTCACGTAGGTTTTCTTGGTTGCTTGACCTGGAGGAGAAAGACGGGAGAAGGTTCAGTTTGAGGAGAACAAACGCATCCTCCTGCTTCATGAGCCAACAGGTAGAGACAGGGTATGACCGGCTGTGACCGGCTGTGACCGGCTGTGACCGGCTGTGACCGGCTGTACCAAGCTGTGACTGGCTGTGACTGGCTGTGACCGGATATGACCGGCTGGGACTGGATGTAACCAGATTCCCGGTTCTTCTCATGTTGGTTTGGCCTGGTGGACGGTGATCCGCTGACAAGACCCCCCCGCACACCCACCCAACCAATGCGGGGGCACCCATGTGATCCCAGTCTGGATTGCCATGGAA
>JBBMJM010000001.1:1205773-1216236 GCA_037832705.1 Centriscus cristatus | reverse complement strand
CACGCTGCGGACAAACCCATGTCGTCACTGGCAGACAGACATTTTGGCTTCATTTCTCTGTCGCAGCTGGTGGACGCGCTGTCCAGACGCTGTCCAGACTCAGTCCAGACACAGTCCAGACTCAGTCCAGACTCAGTCCAGACACAGTCCAGACACAGTCCAGACTCAGTCCAGACTCAGTCCAGACTCAGTCCAGACTCAGTCCAGACTCAGTCCAGACTCAGTCCAGACGCTGTCCAGATATGATATACAGTGGACGGCCTGAGCTGCTCAGGCGTTGGACTCGCTGCCTCTCTGGACTCATCTAGTGCTCTAATAAATAGTATTCCATCGTATGTCACCACTCTTGACAACGGAAACAAAGACTCAAATTTTACACGTTGCCGTTGCTTCAACAGCCTCAGTCCTCCTCCTGTGTCAATTCTTCCACTGCCATTAATGCATCGTGTGATAATGGTTCGTTCCTCGTGCACTAAAAGACAACTGTGAACTTTATTGAAATACAAAGGATCTTTACTGCCACAGAACAGAGAGAACAAACGTCGACAGTGTCTTACAGTGTCTGTGATGCGCAGAAACGTACTTTATGGTTCCATATTTATGATAGTGAAGGCAGTAAGTTGCTTGTTATTGCAGATACGTTAAAAGAAGTCATAAAACATGACTGGATAAGGTCCTTCAGCCTCTAGAACTACACAGGCACTCTGAGTTCCACAGGCTGTATAAGTCTGCTGTCTTCAGGCACGTCACATCTTCTGTATTCTGCTTGTAGGCTGCAAAGTAGGAAAGACGTTGTCCGAGCTGCTGAAGCACATAACAATATACATTTTCCAAATAATGCAATCAAATGGCTGTGAAACAGTAGGTGGATGCCAACAGTGAGAGATGGAACAAATACTCAGACGCACTGACAGCATGAAGCCCAGGGCCACGGCGCCCCTCTCACGGCCTTTACTGCTCCATTCAAGACCCCGCCCCAACTGGTCACTGTGATCTGCATCACCAAGGCCACAGGCCACATAATGAACCTCCTGTCCTCACTTCCCTTTGAGCATCAGCGTTTCCATGGAGACAGGCAGGCAGAACAGCTGGATGAAAAGTTCCACCATCAAACTCCAACAAAGTGGTGGTGGAATGGACTCAGTGGCACAAGAGCGCCCCCGTGTGGGCAACATAAAACACTGTCCATTACAGGTTTTTCTTGAAGTAGTAGTGGCTCCACAGAAGAAAACGTCCTATATGAGCGATGTGGTATTATTGTATTCTGACACTGTTAGATGACACGGAAAAATGCAATTAAGCGCTGCTGCAGCTGGTTCAGTGTTCCATACACGCTTCACACCTGCAGGTCGATGCCACCAGGCGATAAATCTGGGGTGTTGAAGCATAACTAATGGATAATAAGAAATGAAATATAGATCTAGAGGGAATATGTCCCAGGAATTGGTACTTCAAAAAAAATTGAGAAAGACAATCATGATCTGACTCTAAATAATGAGTGTGTAGGGAGATGTTGTGTACATAAGTGTCACAAAGCATTTGTGTGAAATGGAAACAGTCAAGTCGGTTAGGAGAGTAGCTCGCAACTCTACTGTTCAGTTTCATCATTTCACTGCTCTCCAGCCCCAGACAGACAGCAGCTGTCAGTGGGGAAACAAGTTCACAGCCCCTGCAGAGCGTCATGGCAAACAAGCTTCTACGATAAATAATTCAGGTACGTGGTCAACATAGGTGCATTTTTTCCAAACCCTGGTGTACAATAACATTCATTACGGCTGTGGTCCACGGAGGTACAGCTGAAGATTGTGACGGGTGATCGTTTCCCCTGAGCCTCGTGAAAAGCAAGGGTAAAAGGAAGGTGAGCTGGACAGAAACAATGAGGCCAAATGATTTTGTATCACTGCGATTCCAATGTCACACCAAATATCAGTGATGATTTAAAAGTCATTCAGTAAAGTAAGAGTCACTCGGTTGGGTTCTTGGCTTCATTCATCACCGTTTTAGGTGTTCTAACTTACTGACGAGGATTAGACCTGGTGCACTCAGTGTCAGGGACCACACTGACCCACCCACTAACACTCTGTGAATATGGGAACATGTTGTAGGGCAGACACATGCTGCCGGTTTAACATGGTTTATGACAATGGACCTGTTAGCCTGAGAACTAGAACAACATCCCAATGATCAAAAGAGGCCGGGAAGTACTTATGTCGTTGAAAGAAATTAATAGGACATTCAACGCTTCTTGTAAAGACATATACGTGTACATAGCCATCTATATTGTACAGATCTATACCCATCTACCTGCAATAAGGACAACTGATGACATGAAGCATTTCTCATAAACCTGCAGTTACCAACCAGATGACGGTGACCAAGATGATAAAAAAAAAACAAGATGACAGAGGATCAGAGCCACTATCCGGTCTATGAAAAGAGAGAGGTCTGGATGGTTTGTGTGCTGAATATTATCAGAAATATGTTGATTTCCTGGAGGCGTTTGAGTGGGCTCCCAACTGGAGATCCACATCTAATTAAAGGTAAATTGTGTAAAACATTGGCAGACTATCGACATCACAAACACCAACAACAAATAATAATAACACAACAGCCGGGTTGTCAACCATCTGACAGAACTTCACTGTATGTTCACGGTCTACGAGACCGGTGTGAATACAAATAGATATAGAATATATAGACACTCACCGCAGTGGTGAAAGTGAACCGTCAACACTGGACAGGACCGGAGGACTGAGTCTCCTCCGGTTCCTCCGGTTCCTCCGTTTACCGGGTGTGGAGGTGGATGGTTCACGACCAGTAACCTCATATCTAGGGTCAACGTACATAGAATGGAAACAAGGAACGTTGTTGAAGAGGGATTTGACCAACAAGTATCGTTAGCTAAGTTAGCTAGCTAGTTAGCTTCTTACCGATCGAGGAGAAAAGTCGCCATTCCCGAGTGTTTTGATGTCAAGGAAATCATTTCTCTGGTTTCCGAACTCTGGTTCTCGTTCTTGTCCGGTCATTCGACCTCTGTGATTGATAACTCCGGGGCTGTGAAGCTGCTGTAACTGTGTCAAGTACAGACACCGAATCTGGCAACTCACAATGTACCGAACTCTATTGGCTTGTAGTGGAAACATAAACACACCGTCGAACCCGTCAAAAAACAGAACACAGCTAATTCACACTACGTATATTTTTTAAGCAAAAGCTACGCACACTGTGGACGTACTATTATTTTTTAATATCGCGTTTAATGTATAAATATCTAAATACACACTCTTCTAGTGGGCGTCATTTTGAAACTACCTTGTTAACATCAGTATTGAAACACTAATGGGACAATCAACCTAACATCATTTCTCACCATAACGACTCCAAATAGCTTTGGAATAACAACCATGTGTATGCTGAATAAACGTTTTAGTGTTGCAGTAGTGTTTTACATGTATTGTTGTGAGCATATTTACTTGTTTAGTTTTATACTACTGCTTTTATGTAAATCATCACGTGAATGTGCAGGTCACCCACCATACCAGAGCGGGCAGTACCCCTACATATACTGAATTAGTTTCTTTGGTTGTTTTCTTCTTTATTTTTCACAACTATGAATACATGTTCCTGTCCATCAACTCTGTGGTGACTCTAATTAAATAAGATGCCTTAGAGGTCTCAGCTGGAAACAGCGGACCCCCCTCTTCCTTTACTGTATCTTCTTGTACAATAGGAATGGGTCTCTGGAGACAAAACAGTTTCCAGTGAAGTGAAACAACGCCACCTCGTGTTTCTTTCCACCCGCTGAGTGCTAAGTGTGCACCACACTGAGTACGATTCCCCTCCCAACGATCCATTTCCGAGCTCAGCATGCAGCTGTAAACGGCCGCGCTCACACTCACTGCAGAACGGGACAGCTGGTCCCTCTATGGTCACAAAACTAAATAGTATTTATAATATCAAAAATCCTACATACACACACAGGTCACATCTTCGTGCTGCAGATACAAAAGCAGAGTAAATGAGGCGCTTGAGAAGCTAAGTAAAACAACTTCAGTTTGTTTTTTTTAATGGTTTGCTTGACATCGTCAAACACCATCACACAACCAGGATTTGAATGTTTTATTTCAATAGACCTTCTGACAACCAAATATGTAAAATTAAAAAAATGAAAACCAACAGCAAAAGTGAAATTGTTTTCACTCCTTTTTTTTCCTTAAAAAAATATCAGCCTCTCCCCTTGTTCACAATTCATTTCAAAACCAGGACGAACAGAAAGGACATTTTCAATTCAGAGAAGGTTGGAAAATCAATACCATTTGTTGGCAAATATAAATATAGTGGTTTGAACAAGGTTCCAAAGAGCTCATATGGAAAGAGTGTACATACAGATGAACACGACAGGACACCTGGCACTGCCTGCATCAGGTTTTATTCATGTACAAAACCATGATCCTTGTTTACCAACTGATTTCAATGTGTTTATGACGAGGAAACGTATATGTACATTCAGCCAGCTCTCGTCGTACAGCCCCCCCCCCCTTCATCGAGCTGATTGTCTATTCGGGGGCGTAATTGTGAGAGTATGTGTAGTCTGAGTAGTAAGTCTGTACCCCTGTACCTCTGCCTGGTGGGTAACCCCATGAGCAGGGCCCCCCTCCGTTCCCATCCACCCGTTCATGTCCTCGTCCTGGCCGAGGCCAAAGTCCAACCGGGGGTCCTCTCCCTCTGTAGCCCCCTAAAGAACCAGGACCCATAGCGCCACGCATAGGCCTGTGATTTGTGTGTCCGGGAACGCCGCCTACACTGCCGTAGACCCCACCACCCATTGGTGGAGGGGGAAGCTTAGGTCTGACCATTGAGCCCCCCCTGGTGGCCAATGCAGGAACACCCACAGAAGCTCCAAGGTTGTCAGTGCAATTCACCTGAGTCCTGCCGCCCTGACTTCCAGGGGTGCTGCCTCCGAGGGTCTCCCCACTGATGGGGAGCCCACTGGGATTTATCGGACCACACGGGACCACTACCTGGCTGCCGGCAGTCTTACAAGTGCTGGTCCCTGCTGGCCCCCATGTGCCCTCCCCAGGTCCACCGAGTGTCCTGTCCACGTGTGGTGCTGGGGTACAGCTGGCACTCACTGGAGCACCAGACATGAAGCTGGGCTGGGGTGTGTCACTGCGGTCAGTGTAGGGGAGGGAGGTGGGGTGCGGAGACGTCCCAGCCGCACCTGCACCTCCAGGGTCCAAGCCGTATTTGTGACCCAGCAACATGAGGTGAGGTGGGGGTGGGGGTTTGACCTCCTTGGGGAGGGAAGCCAGGTTGGCGAGAGGTCCTGCTGTGGCCTTCACAGGGGGGGTTGGAGCTGTGACAGAGGCTGCGGATGGGGGACGGTAGTCCTGCTCTTGGGTGCTGCTGCAGGGGGAGGCGGGATACGCCGGGGAGGCGGCGTAACCCGACGAGCTGTTGTAGGACGACCACGAGGCTGAAGGACACAGGAAGCTCTGGTGGGGGTTCACAGGGAATCCTCCCGGGGACAAGCTGCCGATGTCTGACGAGCCCACCCCCATCTGGTTGGAGGCTTTGAACTGAGAGATGGCCGTTTTCAAAGCGCTGTAGTCAGACTGTGTCGGCGGTCTCTCAGGGGTGCCTTGCTGGTCTGGGAGCGGAGGGCGGAACTCCTCCAAACTCGGAGGGGCCGGCCGCTTCTCCTTCTCGGCCTCCACGTTCCGCTGTGAACCATCCGCGATGGTGGGCGGCTCACCGTCATCGGAATCTAATGACATGTCCTCCTCTCCCACACACTCGTCATTCACTACTGGGAGAGAGGAGACAGAGAGGAAGAGCAGAGAAGATGTAAGAGAACATGTTCCTGAGTCGAGAGCATGGAACACAGCTCAAAACAGCAGAGGGTCACGAATCCCACATCAACGACAACAAGTCCAACAAAGGCCCCTTCCGTCATACTGTACTCACCAGTAGAGGGCGGCGTTGGAAGCTCATTCTGACTGATGGAGCCGATCAGGCTGTGGAAACCAGTCAAAACGTCGTCGATGCTGGCGATCACGATTCCGTTCCTGGAGTACTGCAAGAACATCTCAAACGGCCTCTCTGTCAAAACACATCCAGCGCAGGCACCGTTACGTTGGTGGGACACGAATGGCCCAAACAAAACCCAGCCGCCTGCTGTGGACGTCTCCGTTGGATGAAACCGCAGACGTGTGCTGTGTTTCTGGTAACGGGGTCTGAAAGGGAGGGGTCACGAGCGAGCGGGCGGGCGTCCTTTCGTGTGCACAAACTGTCTGTTCTATACAAAGACGTCTGGGCAAGTGATGAAGAGCCACTCCGAGAGGCTGTGGCGTCGGCCCCGTTCAGGCCCCCACCCTACACACAAGTTGATGATGAGGAGGACGTTACCTGTGAGGAAGATAAGGTGGCGCTGCTGCGTGTGCTGAGCCTGGAGTTTGATTAAACATTCCAGGTCTGGGGCCTGACGAGACTGAGTGTCACACTCATGATAAGGGAGGAACTCCACAAGGTGCTTCTTCTGGAACGCCGTCAGAAGGTTCAGGAGGCCCATGGCGTTGCTGTTCAACCTGTAAGGCCAAAGATCAGGTGTTTCTTCAGAGCCACTCAAACCCCTGTTGCAGGCGACCTAAGCTGACCTCCCCAGTTCTTTGAGCTTCTTCTGAGACTTCCAGTGCACCTTCCACTGCCACGGGTGTTCAGGGGTGCTCTGCTCCTCCAAGAACTTCAGCAATCCGTGCAAACGATCTGCACGGGAAACAAGGGTCTCGGTTCACTCTGCTCCAACGTGCATACCGACGCGTGAAGGCACAGCGGCCGTCAGAGAACGGAACTCACCCTGCGTGATGAGGTCCGGGTTCAGGACAAACTCGTCAGACACCATGAAGCCCCCAGACACAAACAGCTCGTTGTACGTGTGGTTCTTCACGTCGTCCAGCGTGTCGACTCCGGCGAAGCTCACCGACGGCAGCTTCTTCAAAGACACCAGCGCTGGGATCTGCGGGGTGACACCCCCATGACAACGTCTTCTAGGAAATCAATGCTGGAGCTGAGGCTGACGGGTGGGGGCAGGAGGTCCCTGTACCTTGTGCACGTGAGCGGCGATGTCCTCGTTCTGGATGATGATGAGAAGTTTGTCTAAACTGCCGCTGTTTTCTAGGAACGTCTGGGGGCTGCACTCAGCGTTGCCCAGAGTCTTCAAGTACTCCTGGATGACAGACAGGAGACACGTGATCGTAGGAGACAAGACGAGCGCGGGTCCGACAGGCACGAGGAACGGAACGCTGACACGGGGACACATGGACACACGGACACAGAACCACGGACACAGAGACACATCTTCACAGGGACACAGGGACACACGGACACAGAACCACGGACACAGAGACACAGGGACACATCTACACACGGACACAGGGACAGGGGGACACGGGGACACACGGGGGAAGGAAGACAGCGCAGCCTGCCACACTGGGAGTGTCGACCTGTGTGCACAGGTTGGGGCTGAGGACAAAGACGCCCTGACTGAGAGCCAAGAACCATCCAAAGGCCCAGAAACAAGGATTTAACAGCAACCTCGAGACCGAGTCACTGAAGAACATCGAATGTACCGAGGGGACATTCTCCAAAAAACTCTTCTTTGAAATCAGAGACACGTCTGCTACCGTACACTCAGTGTCTGAGATGAACAGAAGAATCGATCTGTTCTAGAAGTTCATGTCTCTGTGTCCAGTGTCGGTTTCTGTTTGTGTCCTTATCTTCCGGCCCCTCCCTCAATCTGTCACCACTACTGGACCTTCAAACCATCTACCTGAGTCACGTCCTCAGTCATACCTTTATCTCCTTGCAGACGGTGCTCTCCTCCCCTTCATCCCCGGAGTAGATGAAGAACTTCACCGTGTTCTTGGTGACGTCCTTGAAGATCTCCACCAGGCTGCTGAACACCTCTGGCTTCAGCTGACCAATGAGGCTCCCGGCGAGCAGCCCCGGGTTCTGGGAGTTGGGGTCCGGGGAGTGCCCGGTGACATGAGAAGGAGAATAGACGTCTCCCCCCAGATCTGTTGACGCGGCGTCCGCTTTAGCCTTTGTGGGGGCCGTCTCTGTGCCGGGGCCTGGTTTAGCGGTCTGGGGGGGGGTGTTCTTCGACTGGGTGGGCTCAACTTTAGTTGGAATGGGGGTGGGAGGTGTTGTCGTGAGATCAGACGTTGACACTGCGGGGGGTGGAGACGTGACCTTGGAGGGAGCAGGTAGAGCTGGGATCAACTTGTCCATGTTCTCTCGCAGTGCTTGGACATGTCCCTGAACGGGGAGGGGGCAGACGTACGGGGTAACAAAGTCTGAGAAGCAGCTGTTGGGGAGCCAGGAATGGCGTGGAGGGAGCCGGGGGGGGGGCTGCACGCTGTAGCAGACGTGGTGACTGTGCATGATGTTTTTGATGTCCGACATGAGACTGTGAATTTCCTGGTTGAGTATGGTGTCCAAGCTGATGGAGGGTCTGAAAGGACCCTCCTCTTGCACCGGTACCGTGGACGCTCCGGACGCCTTTTTCACTTCGACGGCGGCAGGGGTCCTCGGCGTCGGGCTGTCTGCCACTGTGGGGGTCTCCGGCTCGGGCCGCCGCTCAGAAACACACGCGACTTTATCTGGAAGGAAGCAGACGACAGAAAACCGTCAAAGCTGGAACGACTTCGGGCACACAGCGAACCCCGTGACCTACAAATGAACCCAGGAAGCACTGTGTGTGTGTGTGTGTGTGTGTGTGTGTGTGTGCTCACCTTCGTTTCCGGGGTAAACCAGAGCCGTGTCGTCTGACGTGCGAGGTTCACTGGGAGGGGAACCTGCGCTGAGTGGACTTCCAGGGCTACAGTCCATGTCCTCCTGCACCGAGCAAAGACCAGAGGTCAGTTCTAGAACACAGACCTGGTTTGACCCACAGAGGTCGAAGGTCATCATCCCGATCTATATGACATTGTGTTTTGAACAGAACAGAAGTGTTGTCATTCTGTGTTCAGCAGATGTTCACACCCGACACCACGAACCAAGACGGTTCACACCTTCTTAGGACTATTAATACTCTTAATACTATTAATACTATTGACTAGTAGTGATTTGACCTGGGGAGCAGAGTCTCCTGAATCCAGTGATATTCCAGCTCCCCCCCACCCCGAAATACAACAAAGACAGAGACAGGACGACGTGTCCGTGACGTGTCCCAGACTCATCTTCTCACCTCTGCGTAGTTTGTTTGGGACGTATGCTCGGGAGGTTTTCGCAGATCTGGGTCAGGGATCGCAGGCTCCCCCCTTCCTGAGCCCATCGACGGCTCGCCGTGGTTGGACTGCACGGACACTGACCCCTGGGCCACCGCTTTGTTGAGGGTGGACAGCAGGATCTTGATGAGGCGCTGGGTCTCGCTGACTGCTGTGGAACTGGAGTTCCCACAGGCCCGCAGGTCGGTGTCGTAGATGCCCATACTTTCCATCACCGCCGTCAGATTGTCCCGGTGTGCACCCTCGGCCCCCGCGTCATCTCCCTGAGCACCTGCCAGGAGGCGTGTACGTTAGCAGACAACAACATCATCCTGGTGTCACGTGGAATCGTGGCGTCAACATATCGGATGTTTATTCAGACGTCCAGAGATTCCTGACTTCACTTCGCAGCCACCAGGTTCTACCGCCTGAGTGGAGGTAATAACAGCTGACACTGACACCGGACCTTCTGTCCTTAACTTCCCATATTTGATTGTGTTTGTGCCCCTTGTGTCCCCATTCTTGTTTTTGTCATGAATAAAGGAAGAGAAGGAAGCGATGAAGGTATCTGTCTCAGTGTTTCCTCTACATTTCATCCTTTTATGTAAAGTATTTGTCAAAGAGGAGAAAGACCCCTGATGAAGACGTTCTTTTCTCTTTCTATTTGGAGGTGAAGGCTGACTTGAGAAGCAGGCTGCAGGGCGACCACCTGTCACGGTGTTTCCCAACCACAGAGCCCTGAGAGCCCTTATTTACTGTTTGTATTATCCATTTTATTGTATTCAATTGCTATGTGTACATTGTAGAAGTTCAATCTGCAGTCAGGTGTCATTTGTTCACACCGGCTCCGCTGCTGATAATAATCCCAGAGGAATCCCGTTCTCTGTTCCAGGGAGCTGGTGAATCATTACCGTAATGACAGTAACTTGGCTGTGAAGTGCATGTCTCAGCTTCTAGGAGCTGTCTGATGTTTCTGAAAGCGCCAACGATCAGCGTCGTCGCTGATCGTTGGGTCACAGAGGGTGAATGTTCACAACACTGACGGGACCGTGTCACTTTGTTCTCCACACTCAGACACACGACGTGAAATTCTTAAAATAGAAGAATGAAGTCACACAATCCAGACAGGGGGGGGGGGGGGGGGGGGGGGGGGGGGGGGGGGGGGGGGGGGGGGGGGGGGGGGGGGGGGGGGGGGGG